>OY748287.1:1687945-1723097 GCA_963556515.1 Nudaria mundana | reverse complement strand
ATCTGACCGTATTTTATTAATGTTTGTTACCCCATATCTTACGAATAGGTGGACCGATTAAGGATTTTTATTTAATAATATATTTCCAAAAAATACACGTCAAAAATTGACACAACAAGCGACTTCAAATTACCGAAATGGGACCAAATAATTGACGGAATGGGACCAAATTGAAGTGGGACCACTTGGAAAGTACCTCATATAACTCTGGACTGGATGAACCGATTTTAAAATTTGTTTTTTTTTTATTAAAGCTACTGCTTCCCGAGTGGTTTCATTTCAATTTGGTCCCGGCATTTCAATTTGGGCGCATAAACGTGCCTGCTTACCCTTTCAATAAAACAGGCGTGATTGTGTTACATGCAGCCCTAAAACGAAATCCGACTGGTCTGACTACACAGCTTCGATATCGACCATGGGTTGTTAAGGTCAGATGGCAGACGTTTCACGGAAAATATCGAAGTTCAGTCGCATCGCTGTTTGACCCCAACTGAATTGGGAAAAGGCTCAATAGATGATGATGATGCAGGAACGTAAATACGTTAGTTCACCAGCTATTGCACGTACTGGTAATGTTGCAAACGTGATGTTTAAACCTACGCGTAGTGTGAAAGTGACGTTGACTTTATGCAGATGCACTTATTTCAGCCGACTGAGCGCGATATAACATCGAGTGCAATTTGCTCTCTCGTCTGCGACTCGTACTATTAGTACGTACGAGTAAGTACTAGAATTTCATATGAAGAGTTGTTGGTTGCACGTACCTACTCAGCGACTATGTGCAGTGATTTTCGTTAACGACTATGTGATTATTGTATACTCACAGTATGATGTTTTGGTAAATCATTTATTTTAATTAAATTAATGCATTGAGTATGATCTCCATTTAAAACTCCAGTTAGTAAAAACTATGTAAATACATAGCTATATCTCTGTTTCGTCTCGTTTGGTGAGACCATTGCCGTGGTCTCTAATGCAATGGGAAACCTGACGGAATGGGAAATTTCTATGAAATGGAGTCGGCCGGCAGTTTTTAGTTTGTTATAAAATAATATTTGTTGAGTTCAACAGGATTTCCATAGAGATTCACTCTTCCTAGGTAAATATCCAATTTACAGCAGTCTAATTTCCATCTTCTTTACCTTATCTTCTTAGAAAGCCAAATTACTAAAGTACTTAGATTAAATCTAATTCATTCCCTCGCTGACTCAGCTCCTTAGTTACTTTTCATAGTAATTGAATTATTAAGTTAAAATTAGTAATTTCGTCTAGTTGTTTAATAGGGTTAAGCTTTGAAATTTATGAAATGGTTACGTCAAGTTCAGTAGGAGAACTTGAAGTTTACTTTAAACGGTTTATCTATAACTATTTACTAACATTTGCCGAGCCTTTTCCCAACTCAGTTGAGGTCAGCTTTCCAGTCTAACTACGATTCGGCTGAACTTCGATATTTTCCGTGAAGCGACTGCCATCTGACCTCCACAACCCATGGGCGATATCGAAGTTCTGTAGTTAAACTGGTCGGATTTGTGCCATAGATATTCGTATGACAAGCAGGACCGACGGCTCTCCGAGGCACGGAGGGGTCTCAGTGTCTTAAGAAATGGTGACCCATCCTAAGACCGGCCTGACTCGATGTTGCTTAACTTTTAAAATGTGTTAGCATTGTGGGTTACCACTAGACCACCCCTCATATAATTATTTACTATTTATAACTGTACTGTTATACAAATCTAATATATAAAATTCTCGTGTCACAGTTTTCGTTGCCATACTCCTCCGAAACGGCTTGACCGATTCTCATGAAATTTTGTGTGCATATTGGGTAGGTCTGAGAATCGGACAACATCTATTTTTCATCCCCCTAAATGTTAAGGGTAGTCCACCCCTAAAGCAAAACAACGTTTGCCGGGTCAGCTATAATATATAAAGTAGAAGTGTCTGTGCACAAAATAAAAGCTTTCATTAAATTCATGAAAGTATACCTACATAAGAACAGCCTTAAAAATGATTTTGGCTCAGACTTCAGAGATACTATTTAATGGTATATACCTAATATCAGTTGTCTTGGCTGTGGAAATTTCGATTTGAATTACAAAGTGGTTTTGAATATACTTGTAAATGAAGACTATTTAGCTCTTCATTATATTTTAATTATCTATGATGTATAGACAATATTCTGTTATGTATAGAAAATAAATCACTACAACAATATTTTTATTGAACTAGTTTTCGAGCTCAGGAACTAGATACCTACTAGTTTGAATTTTAAAATATTTTTTGTGTTGAATAGTCTATCGACTGAGAAACGCTATAAGATTTATATCAGCAGTAATGATAGCCACTGGAAATACCTCCTGCTATTTCAGCCAGACCAGACCAGAGGCCCTCGGCAGCGGACGTGGCAGCGGACCGAGCGCAGACCTAAAAAAAATGCTGTAATGATAATATACAATTGTGTATATATTGGAAAAGCTCTTCTTTCTTTCAATCCAATATGCAAGATTAGATAATGAGTAAATTGTCTAAACCTACTGAAACATTATATCCCTTTTATACTCGTATATAACGATCTAGCGCGTTCATTATACATTTTAATCACGCCCATGCATCTCTTGCCAGATGCGACTAGAGTACAATTTAAATCATTCACTGCAGCGGTTGCTACATATTCATCAACTTGTTTACTCATACTTGTTGTTGTTGGCTAGTCTGAATTAGAACAAACAATGGAGAGGATTGTAGAAAATCAGAAAGAAAACAGTAATTTTCGCTTTCCTAATTCCCACGGGAATACATTACCGGGATAAAAGTAACGTTTAGCACTCGGGAATAATAATTCTAGTTTCTGATATTTCGTTCTGTTCTGTTTAACTCAATTAAGCATGAATGTCATAATATAATATCCTAAATGCTGAACTAACTTAAAGAAACATAGTTTTGTCATGACCATGTTCGTCCGTCTGTTTCATTCTCGGCTTTCCTCCTAAACGGTTAAACCTAGAAAAAATAAACTTTGCATAAATATGTATAATTTATAACGGTGACCAAGGGCTACAATAAAATAATGAAATTTTTTTTCTTGAGTTGCCTCCCCTACACAAATGAAAATGATTTTTTTCTACCGTCAACCCTGTCGTGTATACATAAATAAGTCTTTTAAAAATATTTAGAAGTTGCAAAGGCATATTTGTGGTTTAAGAATCCGTTTTCGAGACATTCAACTTTAAAAGCCCATATTTTCGGTAAAATAAAGTTTCCTTAAGCAAAGTTTAATCTAAAAGCTAAACGGCTGGCTCATGTAATTAAACTTTCAAGAAAAACTATAACAGATCAGATAACTTTGTTGGTTCAGGAGTTATAGGCTAATAACATGACTACGGATCCTATTCTTTGCGTGACCCACGCACTTGGTCGTTTTTTTTTAACTAATGCCAGTGCGAGGTAAGTGAAAAGTATAACGGATTAGTGAGATTCTATTGTATTACTTAGAAATAACGCTCAATTTTTATCTATATTTAGCGTATTTCATGGTGTACACAACACTATTACACCCACACATTTGCATTTTGTTTTTGGGATCGCCTCTGAAATGACTTTGTGTATCTTTCTACATACTATATCTATGCAAACAAGAGTCAACCCTTACTGACTTACAACTTCAAGTTGTCGTTGACGTCACGTATTTTTTGCGAATGTTAGGCGAGTGACATAGGCTTGCCTTCGTGGTGTATCTACTGTTAAACGGACAAGCCTCTAAAAATGCCTGAAAGCTGTCTGAAAAATGCCTGAATTAAAAGCCTCTGTCTACCCTTCGGGGATAAAGACTTGATTTCTAATTGTATCTGTGTTTGATGGATTAACCTTGAGTTGCCTTTTATAGCAATTCAGAAAACTAGTATTTCTGAAATAAGTATAATTGTATTTGTGTGAGTGACAACGAAAAGTAGAGTAAAAACTATTTCTGTAGCTGTGTGTACACCACATGTGTATGTAAATACTGAATAAGCGAAATTAATGCAATTATCTAAAATTCAACATCAAATTTCCATTGTTTTAACATGTGTATGTGTAAAAGAGGTCACATTTACGTTCACATACACTGCACTCACGTCCACACACACAAAATCAGTGTATAGATACAAGGTACAAAAAGCTGCGCGCATCTTCTTTTTGTTGATCAGTAATTGTGTTCTTGTGATTAGTTTGCTTCTGTTGGAAACTTGGAGACTTCTTCATAGTTAAATCATTTCCATTTCAAGTTCAGGAGAAAGATACAAGCATTCAAGTTTAAAAGATTTAACAACGACTGCGAACTCCATTTCTTCATACAAAGCTTCAAGAATCAAAGGAAGACCTTTATTATCTCGTTTCTATTTGTGTTGCTTTGATTCTTGAGATAAGTGAGTGTTTCTTTGACTTAGACACACAGATTTACAATTATCCAATATACAAATTAGGTTGAGAATACTTGATTCTTTATAAAGAAAATGTAATTGGTTATTAGTAGTCTTTGTTGCATGTGTTCGAACGTGGATTGCGTTGGTAGGTTTAGTTTTTAATGTTTAAAATTAATGTACATTCAATTTATTCTACCTTCTGGCTCAGAAGTCCCGTGTTGCATATTTATCATAAACATAATTATTAAAAGTTAAGTAAACTGCTACTGACATTTTTTAAATGTAAATACCGAAAACTAAAACGTTCAATTGGAAATGCGGGCGTATAATCCAGTGGTCACGCAAACTACGGCTATTTCGATACGGCTCTGTTGTACTGCATTGAATAATATTACTTACCTTGTTTATTAAGTTTTTGCTATTTTCTAGGCGGAAGTTTTACTACTTGTTATCACGATATCCAATATAATAGAGAATGTTTAATTAAGCTTAAAGGCCGGTGCAGAGTAACGACACACCACGGATTTTATTTTTAATCAAGTCCTTATTTCATCAACTTTATGACTCAAGCTACGTTTTTTTCGATACACAGCGGCGAATCTTGGATATAATGTCGCAATGGCCCCAAACTTACGTATGTCATAGGATTATCCCGAAGCGGGACGCAGCAGATCATAGCATGGCAGGCTTCGACATACGTAACAAATATAAATTTTGTGTCTTACAATTATGTCGAAGAATGACGATGACGGAGGCGTTTAATAAAGCCACATTTTGTTAGTTGTGTATCTGTGTTAGTAATAATACCTATATAAGATAACCTGGACGCAAAGAAGGTTTTAATACTCTTATTATATACTCGCACCCGCAGCTTCACCTGCGTGAAATAGTTTTATGGGTTTCCATTCCCGCGGGAACACATTCCCCAGATAAATAATGGCCTATATTATACCTTAAAACATCAGTTAAGTATCTACCTGTGAAAGTCCCGTTAAAATATGTCCAGGCGTTCTAGAGATTAGCGGACACGAATATACAGATAGACAGACAAAAATTTTAAAATAGCATTAGTTTATGTATGTTTCGTATATACTTTCACATCCATGTCATAAAATCTGTATGGAATCTGGTATCTGAATGAACGTATGGATTATATTACAGAATGTACACAAAACTGGTATTGAATATCTACGATCGTAACCCGTGAATGCTATATTTCAAAACGGTTGTGTTTTACGTACGGGTTAACTTCGGTTCATCTGCATTTCCACTCGCATTAGCGAACGTTCCGTTCGCAACCACAACGGAAATTACGCCCTAGCTCCAAACTACTCCCTTTTTGCTTCACTTTTCGGCTTCAAAACTTCTCTCATTAGCATAATAGCTTGATATCCATTGCTTCAACCGCATGAAATAGTTTTCTAGTGACCAATTTGCCAATTTCCACTGACACACAGTTTCTATGAAAGTAGGTACTTTTATTTAATTTACCAAAAAGCTGTTTATTAGGAATTACGGAGAGACACTTCTGTTTTATTAATTTGCACAGATGTATAGATAATTGGTAGCACTTTATTATTTAACTGTATGTACGCAATAAGAAGTAGGTATACTTATTACAACTGTGGAGTCATAACAATAACAAACAAATGCTGCTTCATAATTGGAAATACTGCAGGCACCGCTTATTAGTATTGTAGTACTATTCCCTATTCTGTGGAATTGTTATCGACAAATTAGAAAATGAAATAGATTGAAATAATCTGGAATTGTAGGATCTTGATTTGAAAACAAAGTTGTTGTAATTTTTGTTTTTCGAGACATTTTGTTCTTCAAGACTGTGAAATACGGCCAAGGAGGGAAATTATCACAATGTTTGTGGTTTCGACCTTTCGCAACGGTTCAGGTTTAAGGATCTCGGTTCAGTTGGCTTCACTGTTCAGGGTGTCTTAAGTTGAGCTGTGCCACCAAGTTGTAAGCAGGACGTCCTTGGTTTTTATGTCGCACGATATTTTGACCTCAATGTCAGCGAAAGACCTCGTTATAATTAAGACTACGTTACGTGGAATTGGGAGAGAAAAGGAAGCACAACTATAAAAATGGAATTTTGTCTAAGTACTTCATTTATACAGTAATTTTTGTATTAATAAAAGTTCACTTAAGTATATCTTCTTAATTTTTATTTCTTTCTATTAAATTATAAAACAATACAATTGAAACTAACTAAATATGTACTTTACCTATTCTAATTATACCTACTAGGATTACATCTAAATTCTAACAAGCGTCAAAGAATTCCTCCGCCTCGTCGCCGACTGGCAATGTTCCGAGAAGGCTGGCAGCATTGCTACGTTGTATGGCAATGCTTATTCTTTGTTCCAAATAGTAACCAGCCTTCTGGTCTTGAGAAGTGTCGATCATAAGTTTAGATAAATTTTTGAATAGGCCGCGAGCACTCGGACCCCAAGGTCGCGAATTAGGCACACAAAGATAAAGGGGCTTCTTTGTTTCTATTTGTTCTTAGCGTGATGTTAGTATACAATGGACTATGCACTATTCAACACAAAAAAAATGTTTTCAATACGAACCAGAAGTATATTTTACTGTATAAATTAGGTATTCATTGAAGGAAACACAAAGAATACCATTCAAACTCGTAATGTGTACACTCATCTATGAATATAGAATTCATAACGACTTTGTAATAGGACGGACGTCTACAAGATGGTGGTTACGTTAAAATTCACTTACCACATGAGAACAGTATGGGTACTCCATCAAACTGTCACCGCTATAATTCAAACCCTTTGTGTAAAGGATATGTGGTGGAAACATTGCTTTATTCATTGAACTAGCGATTAGCCTCAGTAGTACAGGTCAAAATACGTAAAACTTTATTGAACTACTCGTAAGTCCTAGCGGACTGCCGCAACTTTATTCGCGTTTTTATTTTTTTTAATGCTGAAATGCACTTATTGGTTGTAGCGTGATTTTTCTATAACCTACAGTGTTCCTCGTTAAATGAACTATTATTCAACACCTCAAGATTTTTTCAATTCAAAGCAGAATATACCAAAAACTTTATCACAACATGCTCTATTTATTTGTGAAAGATACTTGAACTTCTGAAGATTTTCAATTTCACTCGGACAGAATGTAATTCGTAGAATGTTACCAGAGCCGTAGGATAGCATACTACAGTTGCGTTCATAGAAACAATCATTTCATAAACGACACCTTTTATTTGTCTCTGACTTTTATTTCTTGCTATTTGTCCATCGGAGATCAAAAAGGAGATCAGCAGCATCCGCCTCCTCGTAGTGTCCTATGGATAACGCTAAACGGATGCTAATTTGAAAACTTTAACTTGATGTTGTACAAAGCAACTACTCTTCGGAGACAGGAGTGTAAACGGCACTCCGACCTTCTTATTTTAATTTTCAGACTTTATTTCTTTTTTTAATGGCTTAATCCAAGAATTGAATGCTAATAAAAAAGATAAATATACCATAATACTGTGGTTCTAATTGAATTTATAATGAACTGTCAGTGAGACGGGAGACTTTGTTTGTTTCGTGAGCTTTATGACTGAGGTAATTTTCATTTTAATGGCGCAGATTATAACGATAGGCATAATACAGTTTGTTTCTTAAATATAAACTTGCTTTATTTGGCTCGTAGGCACAGAATACTTGCACTAGGGTAGACTCGAACTACAACTGTTAAACATTTTGTTCTATCCATTTTTACTCGGGAAAAGTCTAAACAAGTTCTAGACTTTTGTACAAGTACCTAATAGATTAATGTCTACAAACTAAAAACCATTTATCCAGAACTTCGTAGTTTCCCTTTCAGACCTGACGCTAAATGGAAAGTTATTTCAAAATAAAAGTTAGTGATTCTAGCTAATTTGGGGTAGCTGAAAAATAATATGCGAATGAAAACAATCTAGGAAAACTGAAAAGCGGTTTTTCACAATACTCACTAAAGTGAGGGTTCGGGCCCATTTCAAGTACACTCACAATTGTGAGGGTTGAGAAATAAGACCATTTATTATAGAAAATGCAACTGTAATTATCGAGAGAACCGTATAAATTTACTTAATTAACAGCATTAATTTATTTAATATTAATAATAGTGCTTTTTCTTACACACAATCAACAAAACTAACATTTATTGCTAATTAGGAACTTTTTTTCAGTCTTCCTTCCATTTAACAACACAAATGCTTTTTTCTCTGTTGACCACTTCTTCGTAATCTCCTCGTCTCATTTGTGTATCTTTTGTGAAGGAATATCCTTTGAATCGGTTGTTCATAATTGTTCCCGTACCTTCCATTTCTTCCCTAATTAATTTCTCCATTAATGGAATTGTGGTGAAATACCGGTCGAAAAATATGAAACTACCCTTAGGTAATTGCTGTATCAACCTGATAACCACCGATGGACCAAAACCAAGTGTGGTGTCTGAGAAAGGCGTAGTATTTTCTTGATAAATCTCAAAATCTAATATCAAACCTTTTGACGTAGTAATTACGAAATTTTTCAGGCCCACTGGTCTAGGTTTTCCCGGAACAAATTGTTTGACTGGGCATTTTCCGAGAAAGGGTACTATTTGCTCGTCAATTGAATATGTACCATGAATCCTAGGCAACTCCAGGTATCTGTTACGAACCGTGTCAATCATAGGTTGAACGAGCCATAGCCGATTTTGAGTTTTTTCTGGAACAGCTGCCTTGTCAACAATATGTAAATTGGTCCTAATGAGAAAGAACCTGTCTCTCGTCATTGCATCTGTAATATACGGCAACCTAAATCTCTGCAGCCACGCCATTTTGATTCTAGGGTATTTCACACAGCCAAGATTACCATTAATACCAAAGAACTTCTTTACATCAGCTGCAGTGATAGGATGTTTCATCACCCGGTTATTAGTTGCTTGGTAGTATATATTTGTGAACAATGCAAATTTTTCGTACACTTCATCTGTGAAGTACTTCTCAAAGTATTCAGCAGGCGATAATACCTAAGAAAAAGAAAATATAGGTTGAAATAAGTGGGACAAATAGAATTACATAAAACCTGATTATGTACTTAATAAAAAGCATACCTCTTCCACAGTTATAGTAACTGAAGGCATAGGTTGCCCACGAAACATTCGCCTAGTCCAGATATTTCGAGCAGCTGGTGCAGCTACAACAGGAGCTCTATCATCTACCTCTTGGTCTTCATCCGATGAGCTTTTGGGTGCTTCCCCTGGGGGCATTCAACTTTCAACTTGATCGGAGTCCCCACCGAAGTCCGAATCATATAAGGCCGCCATAACACCTTCGTCATCGTGAATTAAGGTTCTTTCGCTCATAATGATTGTTTACCATGTAAAAAATATCTAAAACAAAGCACAAAACAGTTTTTAATTTGTATGAAAATACCTACAAATAGTTGAGTTCAGAGCGAGCCCTCACAATTGTGAGAGTGACTTTTGCGGCACCAAAATCTATTGAAAATAATCAGTAATCCACTATTATTAATCTTGCGGGCTATTTTTAACTCATTCTAAACACAATAAAACAAAAACAAACATGAATAACACTTACCAGAACAAAATGTTTGATCGACCCGGTGACATGTCACGACACGTACGCCTCGCTCGACCTCAGACGCACACTGATCCGCGGAGACGCCACCCCCCGCCGCGAAAAAAATCGTAGGCATAAAGGACTACTCTAACTTTCGTGCGAGTTCGTCCCCGTGCGTTTACCGATCCCGAGTAAACGTATGAAAAATCGTAAAATTACCCTCACAAAAGTGAGTGCTAGGTCTGAAAGGGTAATGAGAGTCAACGTAATTTTTATTCCAATATCTTTTCTTATGCGGTATAAAAACTCTTCGGGCAGGTGTTTACAGATTTATGGCGAAAAAAAACCTTCACAGAAAAGTGATTCCTTTTCTGAATAATAAATATTCCCAACAAACTTGTTTTGATTTATGAAATTTTATTGTATACCCACAAGAACAAAAGTAAATTTGTGAAAAATAGTGATAATCATAATCTAAACTTAAGAAATAAGGATAAACTGGCTGTTCCTAAATTTAGGCTTCATAAAGTGAGTAATTCTTTTGCGGGGAACTTTATTCGAATGTACAATACATTGCCAACCGAAATAGCAAATTTATCTGTCAATAAATTTAAAAAACTAATAAAAAGTAAATTGTGCCATAAAGCTTATTATAGTATTAATGATTTCTTAGATGACAAGGCGGCCTGGTTGTAACAACGTAACGAATTGCTCCTTTCTAAATAACTCTGTATTAGATTTAAGATGAAATATTTTGAAAAAAGCCGAGCTGAGTTTCTTGAGGGCTCTTCTCAGTCTCGTTGCATTTTGGAACCCTCGGTAGAGTCACACCAACTTCTGACGAATCTAAATAATTTTCTGAAAATTTCAAAGATAATAAACGTTATTTTATTTTATTTTATTTTATTTTATTTTGAAAAACTTTCCAACTTTTACAGACATCCAGATGTAATTGGATTGAGGAAGGGAAGTTTGGAAATATTTCTTTGGAGGTGCAAGCTCTTCCAACGACAAACTGTTAGTTAAAAATATGAATACGTAAATAATATAGCTACCTATAATAATAACTGACACTGACATTTTATAGCTATAGACATTTGTAATTCAATGTATTTTGTAATTTTGGCATTTTTCTAATTTATTCTAATATGTAAGTAAGTATATGACATTATTTTGTCGTCCTATAAATATTGCATCGGTGAGGCAGAGCACAGCGGAAGTAGATTCCTGTATCATCTAGGATAACCTTGTAATAATTTACCTGTGTTCAGCAATAAATAAATTATTGATTGATTGATTGATTGAATAATAAAGGTTCAATACTTTAGGGCAGATAGGTCATAATATAATAGTTATTTTTTTTACTTTTTACAGGTTTTTTTATTGTTCTTTTTTGTGAGTCGGGGGTTTTTTAAATTTTTAATTTAATTTTTTATTTCATGCTTTTTATAGGGGTAACTTAAATATAATAGCTTATTCATTATTTAATATCAACATACGTATAGTATATCAACAATTATTCAGAGCTAATGCGAATTGCGCGGAGTGTGGTTACAGAATTAGAAATACATTCCACTCCTCATATCTTTCGAATGGCTAAACCGATTTTTATAAAACTTGCGGTATCGTGATGTATATGTGCGGTATAGTTTCACACACACGTCAAACTTATAACATCCCGTTCGGGTTTCCGTCGGGGGTTAAAAACAATCAGTCGTAAAGAAAAAGTAAAGTGGACTGCATTTAAAATATTTGCTGACTTTTTTGGTCCATCGAGTCTTTTTAATTAATAATGTTAGGTGATAAAATAAATAGAATAAAGAAATATAGAAGGACAATTTACACATCATTATGTGCAAGAACGATGGTTCTTATCGTTATCTACATCTATAGTCCAGTCATTATAGTAAGTTCACCTCGAAATTCGAGATACTGTAACGGATCTCACACGAGTAGATCCGTATGATAAATTTATGTCTGCAACACTAATTCTTCTTGAAGAAGACCTTCAAATTGGAAACATAAAATAAAGAATAATAAGATTCGATTGTTTTAATTCCCCTTTAAAAAATATCATTCTTAATTGAATAAATCTCATTTTGATATGATAAAAATTATTTATAACTGCCATCTACTGGCAATTAACAATTACATTTAAAAATCAATGTCGGGATACACTATATTCTCTAAGCAAATAGTACTTAGTTCATTCTATTACCACTAGATGGCGCTAATTATAAATTTTACATGAATCAATTTATTAAATTTTTAATAATTTACTTATTTTCAGCATGTCTAGTTATTAAACGTAAGTATAAGTAAGACACAGTACCTTAGGGGTGATTAGTTCATTAGTTGTCACTTTACAGCCAATGTAGAAGTAGAATTCATAAATCTGGAAATGCATATATTAGTTTAGGAAGGAAATTAAGGTTTATGTTGGATTTCAAATTATTGATAGATTGGCAATAATTGATGTTAGAATATTGATTGTGCCAGTACCTACGACTACTATTCAAAATATAACATTAAAATTCCAATTAATAATAAAGTTATGGTCAAAAATATGAAAGTATTGAATAGAAAAGACAGTCAATTTAGTCAAACTTAGACCCTAGGTATAATTTTGAATACAAGTTATGATTGATGTATGTATCTATTAAATAAGTAAATATATACTATGTATTATGTAAATTCAATTAGAATACCAAGTACAAACTAAGTTATGTAGTAGAAACATTGAATCCCAAACATTCAAAATTCAGGATAAGTAAGCTATAAAAATATCTTAAAATTTCACATTTAACCAAAAGAATATGCTAAAAATTAGATAAATTCTACTCCTATAAGTTCATGAGGTATCACTGTTAGTTATAAACATGAGTTTGCTTATGAATTGAGAAATTCACATTATACTTAAAAATATTGGTCCAGTAACTTAGTGAAAATTCAATCTGTAAAACTATGCTAATGCCTGTAATTATTATGAAGTACTAACATATCTGAGGAATGTAGACTACATATAAACTAGAATATAGCAGGGAAGTAGGAAATATTAGGAGTTTAGTGGTAGAAAATAAAGATTAATTTACCAAAATTTTAACAATTCATTACAATTGTTTCTTCAAATTTGAGGTGTCCCATGATGAAGAATGACAAGTTCTTATAAGTAGAAACTATGTAGATATCAGAATAATAGGTAGAAGCCAGATTAACATTAATTAGATAGAAAATTTAGATTACCAAAATTAATAACTTCAATACAGATTAAAATGTTACAATATTGTATTGTTAGAATACATCATAGAGCCTTATATTCTTAGAAGTGGTTGAAATACATATCAGTTAGGTTTATATCAAGTTATTATTGTTAGAAATAATATACATGTATGAATTAAATTTCTTGGCACTAAATTTAGATAAATAGTATATTAGGTGATATAACGTTGGACTTTTCACAATCCTTTAGAGATCGTACTAGGATATTCCAAAAACACTTATTCATAGTTATTAATATTATTAGAGAATGCTAATGAGGTATTCTAAACCACTTATTTATATTTATTAATTTTATTTAGAATTTAGATACATTTGAATGGGTTCTGTATGTTTAGATTACATAATTAAGATTTAAAGTTAGTTAATGGTTATTGGAATTGTTGGAAGTGGGAAAGAGTGTAGATCAGTGTTGCTATATTATAGAATGGGTTTTACGGGAAAAGAACGAATGATACGGATATGGGATGTGGTTTAGAAAAACGTTATAAAAACGGGTGTGCGGGATTCTCGTCCTCTTTTGCTTTTCGAACTATCAACAGTATCGGAACTCTGCTCGTCCTCTGAGTGGTCGGTATCATCTAGTGCGCGTTTCGGTCGTCGACATGTGAGTATCTTAGGTACCTGCACAATACACCTACCCCTACAATTATTTATTATATATATGTATTTATTTTATTATACGCCTTTGTCTAGAATCCTGGCCAGATTCTATTCAGAGGGATACACACACAATTTACTCAAGCATTTATCGCTTCTAAGACTTCTGGGGATAGAAATGAATAGATATTTATATCTATTGCATTTGGGAAAGAGATTGAGTCTGGTCTCTTGGCGATAAGTGTACGACATTACATACTAGTCCGCGCTATGAGACTAGCACTAATTTAAGTGATTCAAGATGCAGCTGCAGAGCAACGAGGAGTCGAGGAAGACGTCATTTTGAGGTCAGATCTTTTCATCTATTAAAATCTTTGTGAATTGTTTTATCCAAATACCCTCCATGTACTTATCAATGTCATGAAGTTTACCCACATATTTTTGATAATTTAGAAATTGGTCACACCGTATGGACAACGAACTGACGAATGATTTCTAGGTTTTTAGCGCGTAATCTGATGAATATGTGTAAAATTTATAGTAAAATTTGTCTAAGGGCTTGGAATGTGTATATGAACTATAATGTAAGAATAAATTCATGATTCAGTGTAACGGTCGTAAGATAAGCGTCCAATTTGTTTAGATTGTGGATGTGTAGGTGCGATAAATCCAGCGTAGTTCATAGACATCCAGCGTTATTTAAATGTTCTATATTGTCCTGGTAGTGCGTACAACATTCTAGGTACATTCTAGTTCAATGATTGTGACAGCATAATCGAATCTCCAGTGTCAATTCTAATTAGTTCTGTTAGTGCGTGTAGTAATGACTAAATAATCACTACTTAGCCAATTTTAACGAGATAATCTTGATGAAATCGTCTTGAACCGAAGTAGGAAGCGTGGCAGGAACTACCCCTAGATAATGGTCATATTATCATACTTACTACATACTATCTACCTATCTACCTACCTACCTACCTACCTTCCTTCCTACCTACCTAACTAATTAATATTGTGAACCTGAAAAATTGTGTCCGAAATTGAATATAATAACAATACTGATTTTAATATCTTTATTGTATATTACCTACATACATATTATATTTCATACCGTTGCTTGATCACCCTGAACTAACCAGCGAATAACCTGTGGGGTATGAACAGAGTCATAAACCATTAGGAGGATTGATCTGAGTTACATACACACTTTAGTGTACCACATTTCGCCATATCACTCCTGTTATGGTAATCCTCGTCCGTTGTCAGAAACGCCTAAGGTGAGGTTGACTATAACAAATTATATTAGTAAACATTAGTATACCTACATTTCGCCATATCAGTCAAGTAATGATTGGTAAACCACGTCCATTGTCGGAGCTACGCCTAGGATAACATTAACTAAATTCATTTATATTAGTAACCTTTACTGTGTAATACCAAATTATATATTTGGTGAATCATGGTAATAGGTGAGGTAACTTGGTTCATAAGCCTGTGGGAATTCCTTCTTGAATTCGTCTCGTATGCCTTTATTATTGAAACCGCTAATGGAATGATAGTATCAGAATAATACTACCCCCTATGTGTTTTATTATAGGAATTTCCAATTTTGTAAGATTTTGGATAGCGGATGGTTTGAGATGGAAGCATTTTAATCTTGGGTTAAATTGTTTCCTGGTATGCTGAACAAGCTTCAGGTGATATACATGAAGATGTAGCTGTATTTGCTCATCTCAGAAATCGATTAAATCTTGGTCTACTAAGCGTTTGGCGCTTGCATATTTTCAAGGTTATAACATACCTGGGTATCCTCCAGTCTACTCGGAGCCACGTCTCACCAGAGGAGATTGGAATTTATAAGAGAAGCCTAAGTAGTTCTAACAGCCTGGTTCGTTTAGAACTCCGATATCCAAGTCAGACTAGCTTGATATTACTTGGCACAACAATGGAATATTGAGTGAACTCCTACCCAACTTACCCACTCCTTATAGTACTTATTCTGATCTATCCGTAGAATGTAAATAACAATTACATAATACATTTCAAGAAGGCTATTCTACATAGGTGAAGGTAATTATTCAATAAATACTCTACAATAAATATGGTTGTTTTATTATACCTACTTTTCCCATTGTGGTCAAGCAAATGTATAAACTATAATCATAAAACCCATACTTACTTATCCCTTCATACTATTGTAACATCGTAATTTCATTGCACTCACAAAACGTAAACAAAAATTTGTAATGATATTATGAACGTCATTAGTGTCAGTTGATGTATAGATGTCAACTCGACAAACGTCAAGTCTTGACTATTATTCATTTACCATACGGTGTTATACAAATTGTATAGCGCACTCTAGAGGATTTAGTGGGAACTAGGCAGAGTAATATCTAGCCATGTCATAAAATTTCCTTAAAAAGATGTGTCAATGATTTTGCGTTTTGTCCATAGAGGTGTTTCCGGCTGACGATAAGTTTTGCTTGTAGAAAAGTGGTTAGAACTAGTTTTTGCAGTAAAGGAAGAATCTAGAAACACCTCGGAGTTGATAAAAAGCCGGCGCGAGCTGTCGTGGGTCTCTTTCCACTGCTGGATACTTTAGTGAAAATATCTCTAGATCACTACATCTGTCTGATACTTAACCTACAAGTCTGGAAGAAGTTATTTTACTGGGAATAATATAAATTGAGTCGAAGCAATTGTCGATACTTTTCAAGCGTCCTATCGAACGTGATCTCAAGAGGCTGGGAGTGTTCCCTCCCATTCGACTTGGACAACGTGGAAGCATTTTTCTGTTTTAGGCATTCCAAAGGGCGTTTCTTGATAGTGTTACTGATGTCCGGTGTTTTGGAGCAGAATTGCAAGGGTAGTCGACGTTTCTGGAGCAGTACCGAAATAGCCTAAACATTCTACGGCAAGGATACGCGAGGTCGTCTTGGGCTCACAGGACCACAGCACGTGCGCCCCCTGACAATCCCAGCTGACCGCGTGAACCATAACAATTAAGCTAAGTATTTTGCTCACCATCTAATCCTGTGTTCTTCATCCATAATTCTGTCTACTCCAGTTTCAAGAACTAGCGTCATAATGTAAAGGTCAAGTTTAAAATAATTACTGTACCTATAATCTATGATTTAAGAAGTAGGCTAGCAGCTACATACCTACCCTTTTGTGTTAACTGTACAACCAAATTCAATATATATTGTTCAATATTGTAAGCTTATAAATTATACTCTCTGTGAACCCTCTAACTGTGGTACCTTATTGAATTCTCCAATCATCACACACACCGTTCATATGTGAACTGGCGCCCTGGGATACCATCCAATTGTCTCGTGAGCCTCCGCTGAACCGCCGGTGGGTAAGGTTGACTTCACCTGCTACAAGTGTCGCCCAACTTAGAGGCATTTCTCCATTTTGTGTGTGTGATGGTCAGGGTTTCAATAGGGTACACGGTCTGAAACTCTCCAGGACCTTAATTGGCTGTACCAAGCGGCAGGTACGTAAGCAAGGTTGTCTCCCATTTCCACATTGTGGTACAACCAAATCAAAATTTATTTTCAAAATTAAAATTGCTGCTAAAATTATTAAATTCATTCGGCCTTTTTTCGGATTAGTTTTAAGTCTGTTTGCCTGCTAAGTATCTTAGTAGGCAAACCTTTTTTTTCTATTTCTTTTGAGGGTGAAATCAAAAAAAAACATATTTTTCTAATAAATAAATTTTATCTACTCAATAGTGGGTAGAAATTTTCTCTTCAGGGGCGTGACCCATATATTTTTTGATTTCTATGATGAGGGTAAAACCTCAAAGTTTTTTTATTGTAACTTATCTTTCTAATTCTTTAATTATTGTAACCGAGCAAAGTTGATAAAGAAATATTTTATTAACTACTCATTAACTTTAATGTAAAACAATACTTTCTGCTCTCTATCACTTATATAGTGTTGAATCTAGTGATTTAAACTAATAGAGAAGGTAGGCAGTTGTATTAATACCACCTCATTCTAACTATTACTATTTTTGAATTCTCTTTGTTTTTAGTACCTAAACTGTACATTAACTATTTAAATAGGTGCCTTACCTGTGTTTAACTATTAATAAATATTTTTGAAATCCATATCAGGTACCTATTAATAACTACTAAATTTTAAACTTTGTACCTCCACTTCGGAGAACTTGAATTTATTTTTTGCTTTTTATACTTAGATTTTTTAAGATGTCATACATCCACAAATATATATCTTGTCTGAGAAAGGATGAACTGTTTTATGAACTCGAAATTCTTGGGGTTTCAGTTGACTCTTCTTCAACGGTCACTTCACTGCGAAGTCAGCTGAGGACGGTCTTCAGATTATCTCGACGTGGCAGTTTGAAGGCTATGCCCATCGGGACACCGAGTCCTGACATCGAGCTGCAGTCTTGTGAGCCCAAAGTCCAAGAATTAGAGGCACTTGTCACATCGGGTCAGGTCGGTAGAGATAGGAATGTTTGTTCGAGGTCCGCTCTTAGGGCTAACTATTTGATAGATCGCTTAGCTCGTTGTGGAATTAATTGTGAGTTACTGAACAATATCCGAGGTAGGCTCATCAAGGTTCTCGCTAGTGTTGAACCAAATGGTGAATCGGAAAATTCTGACAGCGAGTCCGAACAACCATTTAATGAAAGGATCCCTACCGTGCGTTTGAGGAGTGACCGCTCGATGCGTAGTAGTGTGCTGGATATTCCTACTGTCCAGGAAACTATAGTTTACAAAGATCGTCCGATCAATTTAAATACTTTTAATTTAAAATATGATGGTTCAACCTGTGTACGCGTATTTCTAGAAAGATTAGAAGAGCTTAGACAGGCACGTGAAGTCAAGGAGTCGAAGATATTGGCTGCCTTCTCTGATTTGCTGGACGGTGCTGCCCTAGCGTGGTACCGGACTAATAGGGACACCATCAGTTCATATCAACAGCTTATCACTGATTTGAAGCTAAACTTTGACACACCTGATTACGATTACAGGTTGCGTGATGAAATTAGGCGTCGTACACAAGCCCGAACCGAGACAATGGCAAGTTACATTTCGATTATGACTGCCATGTTCTCAAGACTTTCTTTTCCTATGTCTCTGAATGAAAAACTAGATATTTTGATGCATAATATAAGACCAGACTACATGAAGGAACTAGCCTTACATGAAGTCGACAGTGTCGAACAATTAAAAACTTTAGGTAAACGGTTGGAGTTGGCACGTGTCAGAGCCCAAAGCTTTAAAGAACCCGAGCTCGATACATTTAAAATCTCTTCGGATTTAAATAAACTCCAACATAAAAACATAGTTAAACCTGGAAAACAGGTTTCTCTAGTAGGAAGTAGTCCTTCATCTAATGAATCTGTTTCAGTTGTTGAGAATAGACCCTCAACGACTAGTAGAAAATGTCTACGGTGTGGAGACTCTGACCACAGTGCATACTCATGTGAGCGCTCGAGGGAAATATTGTGCTTTAGGTGTGGTAAGAAAGGGGTGAAGAGGCCTGACTGCCCTAAATGCAACATGCCTCTAGAGCCAAAGAAAATTGCTTGCATGAGTCTGACACCGGACGTGGTGGAAAGTGGAACCATACCAAGTCCCTCTGGCGGTGAACCTCTTTTTAAAAAAGAGGAAAATGATATTCGACCCTATCTCGAGGTGAGAATACTCAACTTAAATGTATTAGGTCTCTTAGACTCGGGTGCGTCATGCTCTGTGCTAGGCAATGACTCACACCGCATATTCTTAGATCTAGGGTTTAAAGTGGAAAGCTTTAACTCGGATCGTAGCTTCACTATTAAGACTGCCGACAGCACTAACCTTGAGTGCTTAGGCTATGTCTCTCTACCCGTCTTATATAATTCTACTACTAAAGTAATTAAATTCTATGTCGTCCCAGGTATCACGACCTCGATGGTATTTGGGATAGACTTTTGGCATCAGTTTGAGTTGGCTAAGAATTTGATTTCACAAACTGTTCCCTCTGGTAGGGTTAATTCATGTAATCCCTTAGTCAGACTGAGCCAGTTCAGTCTTGAGATGGAGCACAGCAAGGGCAAAGATCATGTTGTCCCCGATGCTTTGCATCATGTCAAGATTGACTTAGTGGATTGTACTATGAATAAAGATCCTTGGTACTTACATATTAAAAATAGGGTCACTAATAATCCTAAGCACTACCCTAATTTTAGCATTAGGGATAATCTCTTATATAGGTACTCTAAAAATAAATATAATCATACAACGAAATTTCAATGGAAGCTGGTAGTTCCACAAGAAGATAGGCTAGAGTTATTAAAAAAACATCACGATGATAATGTAAGTGCTCATCTAGGTGTATTGAAAACCCATAAGCATTTGTCACTTAATTACTTTTGGCCTCAGATGTACGAGAGTGTGACGAAATACGTAGGGAGTTGCGAAATATGCAAACTACGTAAGCCCGTCAATACATCTAGTCCAGGTATTATGGGTAATCCTAAAACTGTTTCTAAGCCGATTGAAGCCACTTCTTGTGAGTTGCGGGGGCCATTTCCAGTCTCCGGGAACAGGGATGAACGTTTGATTGTTGTGACTGACCACTCTAGCAATAACGTTATGTTGACTCCTAAACGGACAGCAACAGGTGCTAAGGTGGCCAGGTTCATACATAAGAATGTGTTTCTAGTTCACGGAGCATGTAAAACTATTTACATGGAAAATGGGTCTCAATTAGGTAGTAATAGATTTAAAGATAACTTAACTAAATATAACATATTTAATATTTTTTACCCTACTTAAAATAGAAGGTCCTTACCAGTATGTTTTTGCGTTAGGTAAGAGGCACGTAGGCAGGTAAAGTGTAAGGAATATTAGGTTATAGATATACTTTTCTCTTGGAACTTCACCTATATTTTGGTGAAAGTTCGTCAATTGTATTTCTCTTCTTAGGGATGTAGGTAGGTCGCCGTATCGAGCGTTCCTTCCTCAAAGCCGTGCGTGTTTTAAAAATTTCTCTAGGTAGATAGGAAAATGTAGTTTTTGTGGTTACATCTTTATTTCATATTAGGACAATGTCGTACTACAATTCTACTCCTGTTGATGTAGTGTAGGTATTGGCATTTGTTTTCTTGTTAGGTTTGATCTCATGTCCATGAATACCTTGATATCATGGACATGATACAAATCGTTTATTTAGGCTAACGTTTGGATAGGATTAAGCTCTTTGACTTTAGTCACTCACTGTGTTTCGTTCTGAATTTCCTTGTGATGGTTATACTTCCCCACAGGAAATCCTCTTAAGGGGAGGGGTGGTGTAACATCGTAATTTCATTGCACTCACAAAACGTAAACAAAAATTTGTAATGATATTATGAACGTCATTAGTGTCAGTTGATGTATAGATGTCAACTCGACAAACGTCAAGTCTTGACTATTATTCATTTACCATACGGTGTTATACAAATTGTATAGCGCACTCTAGAGGATTTAGTGGGAACTAGGCAGAGTAATATCTAGCCATGTCATAAAATTTCCTTAAAAAGATGTGTCAATGATTTTGCGTTTTGTCCATAGAGGTGTTTCCGGCTGACGATAAGTTTTGCTTGTAGAAAAGTGGTTAGAACTAGTTTTTGCAGTAAAGGAAGAATCTAGAAACACCTCGGAGTTGATAAAAAGCCGGCGCGAGCTGTCGTGGGTCTCTTTCCACTGCTGGATACTTTAGTGAAAATATCTCTAGATCACTACATCTGTCTGATACTTAACCTACAAGTCTGGAAGAAGTTATTTTACTGGGAATAATATAAATTGAGTCGAAGCAATTGTCGATACTTTTCAAGCGTCCTATCGAACGTGATCTCAAGAGGCTGGGAGTGTTCCCTCCCATTCGACTTGGACAACGTGGAAGCATTTTTCTGTTTTAGGCATTCCAAAGGGCGTTTCTTGATAGTGTTACTGATGTCCGGTGTTTTGGAGCAGAATTGCAAGGGTAGTCGACGTTTCTGGAGCAGTACCGAAATAGCCTAAACATTCTACGGCAAGGATACGCGAGGTCGTCTTGGGCTCACAGGACCACAGCACGTGCGCCCCCTGACAATCCCAGCTGACCGCGTGAACCATAACAATTAAGCTAAGTATTTTGCTCACCATCTAATCCTGTGTTCTTCATCCATAATTCTGTCTACTCCAGTTTCAAGAACTAGCGTCATAATGTAAAGGTCAAGTTTAAAATAATTACTGTACCTATAATCTATGATTTAAGAAGTAGGCTAGCAGCTACATACCTACCCTTTTGTGTTAACTGTACAACCAAATTCAATATATATTGTTCAATATTGTAAGCTTATAAATTATACTCTCTGTGAACCCTCTAACTGTGGTACCTTATTGAATTCTCCAATCATCACACACACCGTTCATATGTGAACTGGCGCCCTGGGATACCATCCAATTGTCTCGTGAGCCTCCGCTGAACCGCCGGTGGGTAAGGTTGACTTCACCTGCTACACTATATTAATCCTACTCGGGTTACCAGAAGCTAATTCTTAAATAATTGTATCTATCTGCTAAAATAGTTCAGAATGGATTTATGTTACATTAATGATAACTATCTTGATGTATATCTGAGTGTTTGTGGTACGGACATTCATATGATTACAACTTCAACCACTTTGCTGGCATGGTTGCAACTTGGCTTACCGATGGTCCGGGCAAGACGAGATAGACTGTATCGTGTATTGCTGATTGTATTTCATGGGCAGCCCTTGTGAATTTGAGCACTGCTCCGGACTCACTGGATTTCCTTGACTGGACCAGATTGAGATAGAGTTGATGTATCATTGGATCAGGGTTTCTACGGTAGATGTATCCTCGGATCTTCTACAATTCGTCATTTTATAAATCATGAGACTGTTTGTATGAACAGGATCTCAGATATACCAATAAGCTTTGGAGGTTCTTGCCAAGCATAACTCCTAGCTGAACTATTATGGCTATCACTGGGTATACTTACCTATTGATAATATTAACATCAATATTGTGGATCTGGAACTCGTTCTAATCCCTTCGTGATCAGCTGTTCAAGCTGCTTCATCATCCAAAAATATCTTCACGAGGAAATATGGTGTATGTGTTGATTTCCAGTCGGTCTCTGCGTGGCTGGGGCAGTAAAAAGACCTTTTCCAACCCCACATTGATACCTAATTACCTACTGCCCATTACCCTCCTAATTATCATGACCATTCGGTAAACATTTAGTTACTTGCAACTAGTTTGTATGTTACATCCCTAGGTTCTATAATAACCACTATAATTCACTATCTTATTATAAATAAATAGGTACTCATTTGTTGATAAATCTTTAATAATTTATTACAGTAATCTAGAATATTATTATCAATATTAATGTCACTTTTAGGTTATGTACACAATTGACACTAAAATACCTTTCATCTATTACTGATAGGACAATCTGAGTTACTAGAACAACTTGTCTAGGTTTAGGAAATTAAAAGCACTATTAGGTCTAACAAATAATTAGAATCACTATAAGTAAAATAAAATAAATCTAACTACTTTGCAATATTCCGCCACATGCAAATTACCCAACTCTCGTATTTATTCATGCACAAGTCCGCCCTCCAATCCCACTTAGGCCGAAAGAATAGAGAACTAATTTTCGGCTCGGCGCACGGCGACCGAATCGGTCGCCGTGCGCCGAGCCATCGACATCTCCTGATGATGCCCCTGGTTGGGGGCGAAACACGTGTCGAGGTTTTTTATTATTTTTTGCACGATAACACAACTCTCATATTTATTCTATTTTCAAAATGAGTTCTCTATTCTTTCGGCCTAAGTGGGATTGGAGGGCGGACTTGTGCATGAATAAATACGAGAGTTGGGTAATTTGCATGTGGCGGAATATTGCAAAGTAGTTAGATTTATTTTATTTAACTATGGACTTCCGAAAAGTAACGCCTGATAGTATTAACTTTAATCACTATAAGATATTAACTTCACTTATTTAGGAAATTAGAAGCACTAGTTAGGTCTAACAAATAATTTAGAATCACTATACGATATTAACTTCTTCTTTGACTGCTTCGGTGGCGTGGTTGGTAGTGCATCCGCTTTCGACGCCGGAGTCTCGGGTTCGATTCCCGGTCGTGACAAACTTTGTGTGATGACACATACGTTTGTACCGAAGTCTGGGTGTTTCCTATGTATAATATGTATGTATTTAAAAAAAAATGTATATAAGTATTTATATCAGTTTATCTAGTACTCATATCACAAGCTCTGCTTAGTTTGAGACTAGATGGCGTTGTGTGAATTGTCCTAACATATTTATTTATTATTTTACTATTACTTCACTTATTTAGGTTTGAAATTAGAAGCACTATTTAGGTCTTACATTATAGTTCTGAGCGCATAATCACAAAAAAGAATCCGGTTTGCTATGACACAACGTAGAGTCCTAACACTAATCACTAGACGATCGATCACTTTGGCCAATCTTCAGTAAAAGTTTCATATTAGAAGTACATTATAGGTATTCTAAATGGAACTATATAGTTGATATACTATCATCTTATCAGATAGAATAGTATAATCATTTTAGACTATTATAATGCAGCTTTCCATGTATTTCAGATTCTCCGTCCTTCGTTAAAAAAAAATTATAATCCATTGTAATGTTTATTATTTTTGATGTTAGGATGTCAAAGGATAGAAATAAAGTATTCATTTAAACCACTATATTTTTATTGTAAGAACCTTCTAAGATAATATAGGGGAACTGAGGGTTCCCCTCTGCAAGGATTTAATGTACTTTTAGCCTAGGATACAATTTAGGTCTATTCTAGGTGCTATGTTATTCAGTAATACAGGGTATATGGTTGGTGCGCTTGGTCGGTAACGTTAGTGTATCTTTATGAAGATACTGTGGTAATTAAGGGTAATAGGTTAAGGGATTTTATAAGATACTTTCCCGGTGAAATACGCCACTCCTGCAAGCCGGCAGACACCGTCTCTGTTCCGGTCTCTGCCCACTCCAGGCAGAAGGAAGCTGGGTTCTCACCCAGGTAGTATGGTAGTACCGTAAGCCTCCTAGAACAGGAGTTAAAGACTTATTCCATGCATTATGGCCACTGTTATTATCTAAGCGCCTACCACGTCGTACATATTATGTGTACATACCTTTCGGAGGCGAATATCCAAGCTTCACCCGATTAAATCCGGCTAACACATGCAAAGCATGCATGCGTATCGTGTAAGTCGGTCTCTAGCCAATTCTGGCCAGATCAGGCAAAGATTCCTGTTTAAATTTAGTGAGACAACTCCAGACACGTGTGCGTTCAAACTCAAACCTGTAAGGAACGAGAACCCACTGTCAAAATATACAGTACATACGCTAACTCACGCTAGCACAACAACATTTTATCTAAAACTTACCAAACTTCGAAATAAATTACAATAAATTAAATTGTAATATAAATATGTGATGCGAGCGTAGCTCGCTTGTATAAAATGGCTGTCACACAAGTCACGTGGTCCAGCGTCCAATCAGGAGAAAGCCAGTGTTGCCGCTTTATTATGCAAATTTCAACCAACTAAAATGGAATACTGCCACTACAAAAATTACAACATTACACCATGTTCAATTTATTTTAGATATAATTCCTTCCATATTCTAGGTTTTCCTTCTTCTTAGTCTTTCTTTCTTCTGTATTTATATAGTCCTTTCCTTTCTTTCTTCCCTCTTAGTTTTAGAGTTATATATATATAATTATAATCATAGTTTAGTAGGGGTTTTTACAATACCCAGCTGTAAGTCTGTAAATACTTGTATATTGACACCCTAAAAATTGTCTCAAAACCTACATAGGGTAGGGTGTACGCAACTATTAAATTTCAAGGTCAAATGTCACAAAAATCGTTTTTTTGTAAATATCTAATTTCCTATGGGTTTTTTGCCATTTGTATTTATTATCAATATTGTAGAATACAAAATTCTCTACAAATTTTGTTAAAAAAAATTATTATGATGAGATTAAATATTTATGCAAATCGACATATGCAATTAAAGTAAACTTTCTAGATAGATAATGCCAAATAAAAATGTTGTAAGATAAACAATACAAATTATTGTGAAAAATTATTGGACCAATCTAGATTATTAGCTATACTCGTATCACTCGCTTTGTGTTGTATAAAAAATATTGGTGAGTAAAATAGGGATTTCCAATAAAATAGACTTCAGAATCAATGAAATTAAATAACAAAATAACAAATCAACACATATATATGTTTTCAAATCAACATAGTAATATAAGGTACAACATTGGCCATAGTGTAAAGTCCCTGCCGATGTGGAGGCCTGCCGATGTGGAGGCCTGCCGATGTGGATGCCGAGGCGGAGTGCGAGAACAAATCTGTGATGCGGCGATGCCTAGGGTTACACCCAGACCGGCCAGGAAGCAGGTGTACTGGTGGTCGCCGGAGATTGCAGAGCTGCGCGCAGCATGCATCTCCGCCCGCCGCCGGTACACCAGGTTTCGCCGGAGGCATCGCCGCCCAGACGACGCGGCAGCCCGAGAGGCGGAGCTTTATCAGGCATACAGGGAAGCCAAAGGTTTTCTCCAGGAGACGATAAAGCGGGCCAAGACGGCGGCCCGCGAGGAGCTCCTGGAGACCCTGCAGCAGAACCCATGGGGGCGCCCGTACCTACAGGTCAGGGAGAAACTCCGACCTAGGGCGCCCCCACTGACCCAGAGTCTCCAGCCGCAGCAGCTGGAGCGGGTCATGGGCTCCCTGTTTCCGACGAGCGCGGAGGAGCACGTCCCTCCGCGCATGGCTCCGTCTCTGCCCGACGCGGATAGCACCAGCCAAGACGACGTACCCGAAGTCAGCGTGGGGGAGCTAGGTGCGGCAGTACTCCGGCTTAAACGCCGGAAAATCACTGCCCCCGGACCCGACGGCATTCCTAGCCGTGCATGGGTCCTGGCCCTCGAAGAACTCGGGCCTCGACTGATGGGGCTCTTTAGCGCATGCCTCGAAAGGGGCCAGTTTCCCAAGGTATGGAGGACGGGGAAACTGGTCCTGATCCGTAAGGCGGGGCAGGCGGTGGACGCACCGTCCGGATACCGGCCAATCGTGTTGCTCGACGAGGTGTGTAAGCTCTTTGAGCGAATTATCGCGGAACGCCTCGTCGAGCATCTCACGAGTGTGGGGCCAGACCTGGCGGATAACCAGTTCGGTTTCCGTCGGGGAAGCTCCACCGTGAGCGCGATCATGCGCGTGAAGAGCCTGACGGAGGAAGCAGTCTCGCAGGGTAAGGTGGTGGTGGCGGTGTCTCTTGACATCGCCAACGCGTTCAACACCTTACCATGGAGCTGCGTTAGGGAGGCGCTCGTGTATCACGAAACGCCTCTCTACCTCCGTCGTATTGTCGGGGCCTATCTCTCGGAGAGGGCCATAGCTTTCCCCAGCTGGCTCGGGCCAGCTCGGCGAGATGTGTCGTGCGGTGTTCCGCAGGGGTCGGTCCTGGGGCCGCTTCTGTGGAACATCGGCTACGACTGGGTGCTGCGGGGTGCGTTGCCTAGGGGCGTCGGCGTAACGTGCTACGCCGACGATACCCTCGTCACGGCGCGGGGTGCAACGTACCAGGAGGCATCACTCAAGGTCACGACGGGTGTTGCTCGAGTCGTGGGTTGGATACGACAGCTGGGTCTGGAGGTGGCCTTGCACAAGTCCGAGGTTCTGTGTTTTCACAGACCTCGGAACGGTCCACCCGAAGGTTCCAGCATAAATGTGGGAGGCGTTAGCATCGGCATCAAGCCCTCGATGAAGTACCTAGGGATAGTACTTGATAGCCGATGGAACTTCGGACCACATTTCCGAAGTTTGGTCCCCAAGGTGACGCAGGCATCGGTCGCGCTTTCGCGACTGATGCCCAACCTAAAGGGACCCAACGCTTCCTGCAGGAGACTGTACCTGGGGATCGTGCGGAGTATGGCCCTATACGGGGCTCCCGTATGGGCGGATAGGTTGGCGGTCAAGGGGAACGTGACTCTGTTAAACTGACCACTTCGAACCTTGGCCGTCAGAACCATACGGGGGTACCGCACGATCTCCGGAGAGGCTGCATGTCTCCTAGCCGGGACCCCTCCATGGGAACTAGAAGCGAGAGCCCTTGCGTCATTGTTCCAATGGCGCAAGGAGGCGCTGGAGCGGGACCACAGGCCTGCGTCTCGAGAAATCGAGGACTAGCGATCCCAACTCCGCCAGGATCTCATGGAGTCATGGAGGGTGCAACTTGAGCAACCCAAGTGGGGTACCACCATCATCGCGGCGGTGAGACCGATCATGGACGATTGGCTGCAGAGGCAGCATGGTGACCTCACGTACCGTGCGACGCAGATCGTTGCCGGGCATGGATGCTTCGGTAGCTATCTGTTTCGCATGCATCGTGAGGTCACACCCCGGTGTCAACACTGCGAGGTTTCCGACGACGATACCGCACTCCACACGTTGGTGGAGTGCTCAGCGTGGGCGAGTCAGCGCCGGGACCTCGTAGTGGGTCTGGGCGTGGATACCATGCTACAAGCCATGGTCTCCAGCCGGAGTAGGTGGAACGCGGCCGTGTCCTTCTGCGAGCAAGTCATGCTCGCGAAGGAGGCGGCCGAGAGGGAGAGGGAGCGTACCCTCCCCGCCGAGTTCCGTAGTCGGCGGCCAGGGCGCCCCAGACTCCGCGACTACGCCCAAGACTATCGACCTCCATGATCGGGGCCTGAGGACGACGGGATCGCCATCCGCCGTCCTTACAGAAGCAGGCTAGAAGGTTTGCGTGCTGCGGGGCCTTTGCCCCATAGCACGCAACCAGATTCACTCACTGACGCGGGATAAAACCTTTCCCCAACGACGCGGGATTCTCGTCCCGACCCAACACCCGAAGAGACCACAGTGGTGGTCAAGGTCCGCCGGGGGCCACTGGACATACCCTCTGCTAGTAACCAGAGACGCCCGGCAACGGACGTTAGAGCGGCCGCGCGGCCGCGGAATTAAAAAAAAAAAAAAAATAGTGTAAAGTCCACCAGTAGTTACAATTACTTGCTAACAATATTCTTGCAATAATTAAATATTTAAAATGATTTAAAAAATCACATACAAATCACAGATTGACGTTTTTAATTAAATATTATACTATGTTCCTTACATACTTCTGATGTGGTTTGATGCACCTTTTAGTCTTTTGTATGTCGTTTGTACAAATTATTGTTAAGTAAAACATTTTTGTCTCGAGTACCTATACAGGCAATACTACAGTATCTATGATTTTTTACTGTACTTTGAATCGTTAATTTTAATTAACTAACTGTTGCCAGCGGCTTCGCCCGCGTGAAATTCTGTTCCCGTTCCCGCTTTCCATGGAACCTATTCCTGGGATAAAAAGTAGCCTTTGTGTTATTCCAGACTATTATCTAACCCTGTACCGAGTTTTAACCAAATCCGTCCACTCGTTGGAGCGTGATTAAGTAACAAATATACGAACATCTTCACAAACTTTTAGTCTTCTAATATTAGTAGTAAGTAAGATTAAATTAGTTGAATGCATGATCACGCTATCCATACTTTTTAGTACCGCTTGCATTGGGGTCAATTAAGAATGGATTTTGGGATCAATTAAGAATATAAAATAAAATTTTAAAGTGGGATCAATAAGGAATACGCATTTGGGTTAATAAAGAATGGTATCAATCGTCGTGGGATCAATACGGAACCACCCACAGAGCCGCTTTTAATTTATTTCCTCGAATACTTTATTTCATGGATCATTTAATGAGATTCAAATCGCACACACAATAATTGTTGTTTACTCATCCTTTTTATCCGTTCGATTTCAATAACAAATAGAATGTTTAACCAAACATTTAACTTTAGTACTGACTAAAATAAAGTAATTGTTTACACATAACAGTACAGCAAATAACAATTATTTGTTTCACAACTTGGTGTCCCTTAAGTACCCAAAGTAAACAAAACCCTCGTTTCACAGCTATACCACCTCCTCTCAGTGACTCTCTCAGCGAGTCTCTAAAACAAACAATATTCCGTGAGATTAATTTCCGAAAATGATTCAGTCTATTTTTAAAATATGTTAGATACAATCATATTGTTTGCTGAGATGAGTTTCAGAGCCTTTTTGTGCGGTGAATTTGTGTAAGTATTTTATTATTAAATCGATACCGTGGGGAAGAAAGGTCGTAAAAGCCAAATTACAAACTTTTCAGGAGAAGCAAAAAAGGAAAAAAATAAAATAAAAAACTATCATAACTTTTTCAATTTTAGACTTAAAATCATACAGAATAGTGCAAAATATTTGTGTTTTAATGTATTTTAAAGCAAAAAACGCATAATAAGAATTAACTGTGTAATTAAAAAGTAAGCTTGGAGTTACGACGTAAAAATTATGAAAAAGTAGTGGATACGCCCTATAAAATAAAATTTTTGTATTGGAGCAAGGGCATAACTACATTTATATTACTTTACTGAAGTTACTTATGGGCTTAAATAACTACGTTAACTAAATTTAAAATAATAATAGAGCTTTAACTAATACCATAAGTGATTTATTTAGCCCGAATATTATAAATCTGAAAGTTTCTAAGGATGTATGGATGTTTGTTACTCTTTAGTAAGAGTATAGTTTCGGGGATCGTACGGAGTATGGCCTTATACGGGGCTCCCGTATGGGCGGATAGATTGGCAGTCAGGGTGAACGCGACTCTGTTAAACAGTCCTCTGCTAACCTTGGCCGTCAAAACCATACGGGGGTACCGCACGATCTCCGGAGAGTCAGTCATGTCTCTTAGCCGGGACCCCTCCATGGGACCTGGTAGCGAGAGCCCTTGTGTCATTGTTTCAATGGCACAAAGAGGCGCTGAGGAGGGACCACAGGCCTGCGACTCGAGAAATCAAGGACCAGCAGCGGTCCCAACTCCGCCAGGATCTCATGGAGACTTGGAGGGTGCAACTTGAGCAACCAAAGTGGGGAACTACCGTCATCGCGGCGGTGAGACCGATCATGGACGAGTGGCTGCAAAGGCGGCATGGTGACCTCACGTATCGTGCGACGCAGATCGTTACCGGGCATGGAGGCTTCGGTAGCTATCTGTTTCGCATCCATCGTGAGGTCACACCCCGGTGTCAACACTGCGAGGTTTCTGACGACGACACCACACTCCACACGACCTCGTAGTGGGTCTGGGCGTGGATATCCTTTCGCTGGAAACCATGGTCTCCAGCGCGAGTAGGTGGAACGCGGCCGTGTTCTTCTGCAAGCAAATCATGCTCGCGAAGAAGGCGGCCGAGAGGGAAAGGAAGCGTACACTCCCCGCTGAGTTTCGCAGTCAGAGGCCAGGGCGCCGCAGACTCATCTACGCCCAGGACCACCAACCTCCATGATCGGGGCCTGAGGACGGCGGGATAGCCACCCGCCGTCCTTACAGAAGCAGGCTAGAAGGGTTACGTGCTGCGGGGCCTTTGCCCCACAGCAAGCAAACAGATTCACTCACCGACGCGGGATAAAACCCAACCCCAACGACGCGGGATTTTCATTCCAACCAAACCCCCGAAAAGGCCACACAGCTGGCCAAAGTCCGCCGGGCGCCACTGGAAATACCTTCTGGAATCAACTGACAGGCACACAGCAATGGACATGGGAGCGGCAGCGATCTCAAGAAATTAAAAAAAAATGAGTATAGTCTACAATAAGATATAAGATACCTTTTATCGCAATACTCCTACGGGTATATTGGAAATGTAGTAAAACATTTTTTTTTTTTTTTTTTATATTTAGGTCGACAAATTGACGCCACCCGCCTGATGGTAAGCTGTGGCGACGTCTGGTGATTGTGGGCAAATCTCACAGTACACAGGATTACTATAGAGAGTGACCCTCAACTTGACGACCCAGTAATGTGCCTCTTCACGCTTCGCTTAAAGAACCCAGGGTTATATGTTGCAGGAAACACGTGCGCGGGCAGGGCGTTCCAAGCCACCATCGTTCGGCAGAGAAACGAATGTTTAAAACGCTCAGTTCTGGCGAAGACGGTTTCCACGGTACTAGAGTGACATCTCTGCCCGGCACGCGTTTTTCGGGATCGGAAGGGAGAGGGTGGGATCAGATTGAAGAGCTCTTCAGAACACTCACCGTGGTAAATACGGTAGAACGCGGCCAAGGAAGCAATTGTTCGGCGCTGGGCTAGCGGCTCAAGGCTTCCCGTTACCTCCGGACAATCTATAATGCGAACAGCGCGTCGCTGCATAGCGTCGAGTGCGTCCAGCAAATACTTCGCGGAGCCGTCCCAGAGGTGAGATCAGTATTCGACGCAGGGTCTAATCTGCGTTTTGTACAGCAGACACCTCTGCATTCGCAAGCAATTAAGAAGCTAGTAGCGTAAACATTTAAAGGTGTAAAAGGAATAATTGTACTTTTAGCGAAGTCAAAACGGCGTAAAAGCCAGTTGATTATGACATATACTGTTACAGCCAAACTGTTAAAATTAGTGATACGCCCATATTACTAAAAAGATAAACTTAAAATGGATTTAAGACATTTTTTATTTTAAAAAAATGTTTAGGATGTAAAAAGTACTGGGGTGTAAAAGACATTTTTATTAACTTTTTGAAACTTTAAATATACAGATCGATAGAGCGCGAAATTCTGAACAAGACTACATTATTAAGTCATTTTCGCCAAAAGTGGCTTTTACGACCTTTAATCCCCACGGTATCGAAATGTTCAGTAAACGATTGCGGGACCATTTTTTATACCTGATCCTGACCTGAATGAATAGAACAGCTATTATAGGCACGAGTAAGTCACGTTTATATTTTAATAATATAATTATGTACGACTAAATCTTTGAGGTGCGGCAGATGTAGGTACGAGTACTTACATATTCTGAATTCATCGCTGACAGACTGCTTCGGTGGCGTGGTCGGTAGTGCATTCGGTTTCGACGCCGCCGCCGGAGTTTCGGGTTCGATTCGCGGTCGGGACAAACTTTGTGTGAAGATAGATACGTTTGAACCGAAGTCTGGATGTTTTCCATATATAGAGTGTTACGAAAGGATTATATCAACCCGAAGCCAGCATCATCAGCTGGTCGACCATAACCCGTTTCGATATACGGCGACCGCCAAATGAGAAAAAAAATGTTAATCAAAAAATTTACAAAGATATTTCAAATCAAAACAAACGTGTCCCAATGCTACGGCTTGACGTAGCTACAACTAGACAATGAGCGCGTGGTACATATGTACAATGCCCTTGGCGGTGGCGCGGGCGTCGCGGTGGCGTTAAAGGATTATTTTTGTTTATGTAAATAAAAATTTGACCAACACATAGTTATGTTTCCCCAGATCCTCGTCCGTGGTTCGACAGGTGCACCACATGCGGCTTCGACTCGACTGCGTACACAGTATTTTTAGGTATCAAAACTCACGGTACAACTCCCTCCTACACAAAGCATCATCTCGTAATACTCTTCGTTACTCAGAGCCATTACTACACAACACAATCACTATCACACACAACTTGACACAACTCACAAATTAACACACTAAACAATTATTTAGCTACCTCACTGCACAAAGCGAATAATGCAACTGAACTTACCTGTGACCTTGCTAAATGAATCTAAATAAAATTCTAGGAAACTTCGTGACTCGAAGTGCTCGGCTTCGTGTTCGTAGGGCGTCGCTTGACGCGAAACAGAGACAAAATGTTCCTACCAGGAGTGAGACGGAAGGCTTTTCACAGGCGCGCATTATTTGTACCTATTTTAATGTCGATGACCGAAGCAGCTGATTTTAGCTAGTGTTGTTTAAACAAGTGTGTATTTTATTCGGTAATAATGTTTTTTTTATGAACTTTTTTTTCTTTTCTGGCGGACGCCACATATCGAAACGGGTTCTGGTCGACCAGCTGATGGTGCTGGCTTCGGGTTGATATAACCCTTACGTAACACCCGGTATAATATGTATGTATTCACAAAACAAAATGTATACAAGTATTTATATCAGTTTATCTAGTACTCACATCACAAGCTCTGTTTAGTTTGAGACTTAGATGGCGTTGTGTGAATTGTCCTAACATATTTATTTTATTACTTATTTATTTATATTGTTAACCTTTCAGAGTCGGGATGCGGAAGTGTGTTAACAACAATTGCAGGGTGTCTTGGGGACGCCTTCGTTGTCGTAGCTGATTAAAACTAGGTAACAAAGCTAAAATTAGGCGTAGAAATATAATCATAAGCATTTTAATAAATACATTTGGCTTAGTAAGTATTTCGAGTACACTATTCATACGTCAATTTGTGTTTCATTGACGTGCGAAATTACTTTATCGCTTGTATGAAGCCTTTACATACCTATACTTACAAGAAAATATATCTGTAGGTAGGGATATAATTGTGTCTGTACATTTATTAAAACGAACGAAAAAAATGTGGGGACGATATAAAATCATTAATAAAACACAAAAAGTAACCGCACAACGTTACTCGGCGGCAACGAGCAGTTGTGCGGTTAGAGCAGTTGTGCGCGGTCTCGAAACCTCATTCCGCCAACTTCTCTACGCCCAAGACCTTCATTATGAGAGCCTTAAAAACAGCGGATTGATACCCCATAATTCTTAATTTTTGTCACATAGACTACGGTCATGATTTTTTTTGGATTTTTTGAGCCAGCCGTTTAGGTTTTAGAGGGGGAAATTGTTTCATAAATTTTCCAAGACCACGTCCCTGCATGTCTGTGTCAATTACGACTCAGTCATCACTGACACGGACACTGAAATGTTCATAGAAAATGTACTCGTATGAAATAATATTTTGCACTGATACCGAACTGTGCCGGTGCTGTTACCCTGTACCTTAAAGGTTCCGAGACCTGAACATCGGAACCCTAAAAACAGACAGAAATTTTAAAAATTGCATTTTTATGTAACTATCGTATATATTTTCATTTGCATTTTGTGTAAAGTTGTTAATTTGAAATTAAACACAGACACTTCACTTTTATTTATCTGTATGGATGTATGGATTCTTCCTGGAACTCAATGGGCGTTTTCACACTGCCACGATATCTTGACGATATCGTGACTACACAAGGAGTCACTGTGATTTCAATTGTGATTAATCACAGCATATGAGCATATGATTCGTCACTGTTGGCATCTGTTATCTCGCTCAATTTAGTGACCCTAGTCTACTAATATTTTACATATTTAAACT
>OY748287.1:1480405-1687745 GCA_963556515.1 Nudaria mundana | reverse complement strand
AAACTGCATCATAGAAACCTGTGGGGATTGATGTTGTATTACCAGGATATAGCACCCAGACCTACTCATAGAACCTAGATATGTAGGGGAACATAGAAACACGTCCAACTGTCACCGGTAATATCATAGTTTTTGGGAAGTGGGATGGGAATTGGGATTTCTTTTTACAGGAAGACATGGAATTTTGTTACTTGCGGGGTTCAAGGGGGGTCCGAAAAAGAAGTCAAAATTTACCTGAGATGCTTACTTTTCGAGATATCAGGTACAGGGAATCTTGGGTATTTTTGTGGGATGGGAATTCCCGGGATTTTTTTTGCAGGCTAATAGAATAAGTCTCGGACGGGAATGCAGGGGAACAAAAATTTGCTCAGAATTGAGCTGGGAAGCTCCGTTACCGGGATATAGGTGCTTCAAGTTATGTGGAATGTGGGATGAGAATTGGGAAGAAAAATTTTGTGGGAAGAATTTCAAATACTTACTTAGGGTACTATGGGGCCGAAAAAATGAGGGCGAAATGGACCTTCGATGCTTAGTTTTCGAGATATGGGGTACTGGGAATTTTGGGTATTTTTGCGGGATGTGAATACCCGGGATTTTTTTTGCAGGTGAATGGAACTTGTGATGTGAGGGGGTGCAGGGGGAACAAAAATTTGCCCAGAATTTAGGTGGGAAGTCATTCGGTTTGGTGCCTTTCTGAGTTTCAGTGTCTGCATAGTACAATCATCATTAGGTTAAATTGGATTTAGTTACTCCCGACATTACCAACTTCCCAGCCCCTATATCCTAAATGGTAAAGGGTAGGGTAAAGAAGGATATGGAGAGAGATGAGAAAATATATTCATACTTCCAAAGCTCTCACATACCGTGCAAGTGGTTGTATTGGTACAATCGTGTTGACAAAAATATAACTACAGCACTTAAAACATAGGTAACGACGCCATCTTAATTAGATCAAAATACCCGCAGTTAAATATGATACATTATACCCTTAATTAGACGTTATGCGGTTTAATGTTACGTTTTAAGTAATTTATCATGTTCTGAATAAAATATTTCTATTTTATAATACCTACTGGCGATCGCCCGCGATTTCGTTCGTCTGATAATTTGGATTGTTTCCCGTTCCCGTCACTTGTAATTATTGTTCACGTCGCGTCACCCGTAACAACATCTAGCTTCGCAAATAATTATTTGAGAACGAATTTTGTTTCCATAAAATATATTTTATTGAGTTAACTTTAAAAGATAGATACATATATGCTTCACCTGACTTTTTTTAGAACTTTTAATGAGGTTTATTCTTGTATTTTAAAGCAATGAGTTTGCTTAAACTATTCTTAAAATATTAAGAAAAATTATAAATGGACCACAAAAACTGATGTCATCGGCAGGACTCGAACTCGCGGCCTTTCCCTAACAGGGTTCCCGCTCTGCGCACTGAGCTACGATGACCAATACCGACAACATCGAATTTTTGCTTCATAAGTATAATTCATAATTTCTACATCGCGCTATTAAGGTTAGCGTTGGATCCACCTACCGCAGTTCTACCAAACTAACAGTACCAGTGTATCGTGTTACAACGATATTTAAACACTGAATTTTTAGATAAATCCTTACCAAATCCATATATTTTTGTATTTTAAAGCAATCAGTTTGCTTAAACTATTCTTAAAATATTAAGAAAGAAATTATAAATAGATCACAAAAACTGATGTAATCGGCAGGACTCGAACCCGCGGCCTTTCTCTAACAGGCGGAATGCTCGGCCCACTGAGCTACGATGACCAATACCGACAACATCGAATTTTTGCTTAATATCATATTCACAAGTTCTACATAACGCTAACCTTAATAGCGCGATGTAGAAATTATGAATATATTATATGAATCTATGATAATATATATATGAACCAGTAATTCCTAAGATTAGCGCGTTTAAACAAACTTCTCTGTTTTATAATATTAATCGTAAATAGTATAAATGTTACGGCTAATACCCGAAGTGCGGCTGCACCTAGTTTTAGCCGGTTAGAACTAGGTGTAGCCACTTACTCTTGGTTAAACCTAGTACGAGCCGATTGTTTTCGGGTAAAACTAGGTCTAGCCTTCATCATGCCGGCTACAACTAGGTCCAGTTGTCACTTTCACCTGGGAGAAATCTCTTTTTTTATTAATGCAAGTCGCTGGCACTTGCCGGCCGCTGCCGCGGCACCGCTCGCTTCGCTCGCTCGGCTCGTGCGTAGGTGGTCACAGTTTTAACCTAACCTAACCTACCCATACTAGGTTTAACCAAGAGTAAGTGGCTACACCTAATTCTAACCGGCTAAAACTAGGTGTAGCCGCACTTCGGGTAATAGCCGTAACATATATACTCGTAGTATATAGTATAGATATGCTAATTGATCACCGTAGCGCCGCCCGCCCGCGTGATTTAGTTTTCTCGTTACCGATTCTCGCGGGATCATAATTACCGGTATAAAAAGTATCCTACGTTACTCAGGGATAATATCACTCGACTCAGGGACAAATCACTTAAATAACTTTCAAAATCGGTTCAGTAGGCACGGTGCCTATTCAATTCGAACCAACAACATACAAACAAACAATCAAATCTTAATTTTAGTCTAGATAGGTGCTCGAGAGCCCTATTTTCCATAATGTCTAAGGCTCCAAATATCTTATATCTACATCTACACTACTATTATAAAGAGGAAAGATTTGTATTTTTGTGTGTATGTTTGTAATGAAAAAACTCAAAAACTACTGTGCCTATTTCAAAAATTCTTTCACCATTAGAAAGCTACATTCACCCTGAGTAACATAGGCTACTTTTTATCCCGGTAATGGGAACCGGGAACGAGTAAACTAATTCACGCGGGCGGAGCTGCGGCGATCAGCTAGTACTTAATAAAAGAATTCCTTCATAAGTTTGTAGGAACCTCCATAACCACGGAAGTAAAGAGTTGTGTACAAGTTCATTATGTAAACATCTGAATGTGTGCGGGGTAAATAGTTTTAGCTGTGAAAGTTTTAAGGGTCGTCGGATACTGAAAGTCACTGAAGTAGTTTAATGTGGCTGCCTCGGTAACTGCCTCTGTGGTGGCGTCGAGAGAAAACTTTCCGAAACATATTTTGAAATTAAGTTTACTTTATTATGTATTATTATACTAATCTTCTGTTGTTGGCCACTCGTATAATACAATATAAACTAATATTGTAACAATGTAAACAAAACAATATTAAAAAAGAAAATGGATAATCTACCTGAGTTTCTTGATGGTATCTTCTCAGGAGAACCAACTTACCGAACCAGCGAAAGAATCATTTTCAAATGGTCATTTTTGTACTTAATTTAGTATTTTTATAATATTACTTGACAATAAATTGTAAAATTTTCATATATGTGCTCTTTATGTGCCTAAACTGAATAAACGAAATTGATTCTTTGATTGATTGATTCTTTGATTCATTGAGAGAAACTGTATCATTTATTGGTGTTAGAATTATTGGGATATTTACTATGTAATGTCTTTTTTAATGAATGTTTTTTTTCAAAATTATAATATAGCTGCTACTTTTTATTAAATTCATTCGGCCATTTTGGACATAACCCATTATAAATATGCCCGGTGACGACAATAATAGGCTTGCCCCCTATTACATGGGACTAAAAATACTGGCAAATTGTGGGTGTGTTATGCACCTCTGCTTACCCCTTCGGGATGATGATGCGTGAAGTATGTGTGTGTGTGTAGTAAAATTCCTATATCTAAATGAATTTTACTAATAATGACATCGAGGATTGCTTCATAATGAGCATGATATAAAAATGTTCGCTGTGCCACAGTTTATAGATATGTGGTTGTACTCAAGTGAAGTGGTCGTGGATCGTGCTCAAGCATCATCGGACCTTCGCACAGAGACCTCCTTCACTTGAAGGCTGCAATGAAGTCGAGAAACCGATATTCGCTGAAGATGTTTCTTTATTTAACGGTCTTTATAATGATGATACTTTTAGCAACAACACCTAGTTCTGCAAACCTAACCTAACCTAACAGGTACATGGTTCCATTTGTAGAATAGTTTTTGATGTTTTATTACAAAATACCTAAATATTTAGGTAAGTATGTACACTGGCAAGAATGTACGTATTATACAGTACAATAACAGTTTTTGATTTAAAAAACATTTTGCTATACGTATATCTAACTTTAAAGCGTTTTTTTTGTGTTAAAGAAGGACGTTCTTTACCCGCTTTAAAAGCCAAACGGCTAGCTCGAAAAATCTAAAATAAATCGTAAGAATAGTTCATGAATAAACTTTCAAGAAATAGAATTAAGTCGCTTTGTTAGTTCAGTAGTTATATTATATACTGTTATGGGTGACTACGGAACCCTATTCTTTACACTTACAGGATTTTTTACACATAGGTACATCTTCTCATTTCAACTATATGACATAGTGTATACACTACTGGTCGCCCTATGGTCGAACAGTAGACGCAAATTTCGTAAAGATCAGATAATAAAGGGGACCGCTAGCCCTGAAAAACATTAAAACGTTATTTGACCATATTTACCCCAATTTTCTCTCAATCCAAAAGCTCACAATGAAAAAAAAGTATTAAATCAAGGAACACTTCTGCCAAGTTTCGTGAAGATCGTATAAAAACTGAGGTTGCCAAATTGGAACACACATACAGACATACAGACGGACGAAACCAAAATTGTCCTATCTCGAAATATAGACGCTTCACTCGCTCGGTTAATTATGAAAGAAAACAAAAGAAGTCATTGTAGGCAAGCGATAGCCCCCAAAAAAGTGCGTAGAAATGAAAATGACTGACCAATCACTAAAAATGTGATTGCTAACAATGCTAAAAATGTAAACGCTACGTGTATAAAGGATTTTTTGAATTCGATCAAAATCGGTATCTTGCAAGGTAGACCACATGGGGGCTTCGCAATACTGTGGCGCAAAAGTGCATTTAAGTGGGTGACTGTAGTACATAGTGATAATGATAGGGTTTGTGCAATAAAAGTTGTATTAGAAGACAGATGTTTTATGGTTATAAATACATATATGCCTGTGAATTGTAATGACAATCTGCCATGTTTTACAGAATGTCTTAGTGAGATATGTTCTATAATTGAAAACAATAATGTTCAATCAGTGTATGTGTTGGGAGATTTCAATGCACACCCAGGTGTACTATTTTTTAATGAACTTCTAAACTTCTGTAGTGAGCAGGATTTGGTGTGTGCCGACATCAATCATCTGGGTATGTTATCACAAACATTTACATACATTAGTGATGTACATGGGTGTAAACGTTGGCTAGACCATTGTGTTGTGACACAGTCAGCTCTAAAGACTGTTTTAAAAATTGAGGTTGTACTTCGGCCATTTTGCTCAGACCACTTTCCTGTGAGAATGGTGTGTGATTTGAATATAATTAGATCTCAAACCTGTATCACCGAGAGTCTTTGTAATGATGCTCTCTGGGGTTTCAGAGGTGCGGAGGACATTCAAAGGTACTCGGAACTATGTAATGATAGGCTGAAATATGTAGATTTTCCTAAAGAATTTGTACATTGTGCAGACAAACCTTGTAGCAGCTTGCACCATAGGATTTTACTAGATAATTTCTAAAAAAATATAATGTGTATACTGAGCGAGGCCGCTTGTAACAGTAGAAACCGTAGGGGTATTGTAAAGAAAAAGGGTATCAAGGGGTGGAATAGGTATGTCAGAGAAGCGCACTTGCAGGCTCGACACAAGTATAATGTATGGAATTGGTATAGGCAACCTAGCAGTGGGCCCATATTTGAGGAAATGAGATCAAGTCGTAGGTTATTTAAGTCAAAATTAAAATGGTGTCTTAAGAATCAGGAGATGGAAATGGATAGGTTAGCCTCACTGCAATCTAGTAAAAAATTTGCATCATTTTGGAAAGAGACCAGGAAACTAAATAAAAGTAACAGTAGCCTTCCAATTAGTGTGGAAGGTAAGACTAATTGTGTAGACATAGCAAATATTTTTAGGGAACATTTTAAGGTGGCCTCGTCTCATGTGGATCAGCGGACGGTGATTGATGTTGAGTCTAGTCTATCAGAATCTCAGGTACAATTTAAATGTAAAGAAATAAAAAATGCAATTCAGAACATGAAGAGAGGTAAATCCGCTGGTCATGATGGACTCAGCATTGAGCACCTTCAAAATGCTGGTATACATCTGCCGAGGGTGCTGACATTGTTCTTTAATCTATGTATAGGACATGCCTACTTGCCACGGTTAATGCTGGATACAATATTTGTACCTATTGTGAAAAACAGGACAGGAGACACAGCAGATAAAGGTAACTACCGACCTATTTTTCTTGCAACTATGATAGCTAAAGTATTTGACAGTGTGCTTGATGATCACCTCAGTAGATACATAAACTTACATGATTCCCAGTTTGGTTTTCGTGCTGGGCTATCTACTGAGAGTGCCATTTTTGCTCTCAAGCACACTATCAAGTATTATACTGATAGGAAAACACCTGTATATGCTTGTTTCCTGGACCTATCAAAAGCTTTCGACTTGGTTTCCTATGACCTCTTGTGGGAAAAGTTACTGGGGGAGGGGGTACCTACATCACTGATAACCATATTGTCTATCTGGTATGACAGTCAAAGAAACTTTGTTAGGTGGTCGAATGCATTGTCTGACCCATATACCCTTGAATGTGGTGTTAGGCAGGGGGGTTTGACCTCACCTAGACTTTTTAATATGTATGTCAATAAACTACTTGTTGAACTCAGCAGCACACATGTTGGATGCCATGTGGATGGGGTATGTACCAACAACTTGAGTTATGCAGATGACATGGTGCTGCTGAGTCCATCAATATGCGGCATTAGAAAGTTGCTGTTAATGTGTGAATTGTATGCTGAGCAACACGGTCTGAGGTATAATCCTAAGAAAAGTGAGCTGTTGGTGTTTAGAGGGAAAAATAAGCCTGGAGCATGTGAAACAATTTAAATACCTGGGTCACATTGTTACAGAAGATTTACAAGATGATTTGGACATGGATAGGGAGCGTAGGGCTTTGGCTTTGAGGGGTAATATGGTGGCTCGTAGGTTTGCTGGTTGTTTAGTTCCTGTTAAAATTACACTATACAAGGCGTACTGCCAAACATTTTACACCAGCGGACTCTGGGCTAATCATACCCAAAAATCAGACAACACCCTACGTATCCAGTATAATAATGCTTTCAGGGCGCTGTTAAGGCTTCCACGTTATTGTAGTGCATCCGGTATGTTTGCTGACGCGCATACGGATGACTACTACGCAATTATGCGTAAGAACGTGGCATCAATATTGCGCAGAGTGAGGGGAAGCACTAACAGCATCATGAAGGTGTATGCTGAGAGGTTGGATGGTCCTATCATTGGTAGGTTCATCAAGCTGCACGTTTTATCGGCATCATGATGAATCTGCCTGTGGTAGGTACTTTCTATAAAACATATGTTAATTTTAATCCTGTTGTTACTAACATAGTTTTTTAAGCAATTGTACTAACACACTATGAGCCCCTGTAGCTTGATAATAAACAATTTATATTTATTTATTTATTATTTATAGGAGAATTTTATCTCCGAGATAAAAAATTTGATGAAAAAATGGTTGTAACTTCTTTTAAAACGCATTTTTTCGAAAAACCACAAGAGTTAGAATGTTTTTTATTTCCCGTTTTACCCTTACAAATCATTTTCCAATATAAAAACCAACTTTTTATCAGTTAACAAATTAATTTGTTCATAACAATTAATAGCACAAATTTTGTTTTCTTACCAACTGACTCCTTTTGGTCCAAGGTTTACAAAAAGTACAAACTTGTATATTATATAGGCGCAATCACATTTTTAGTGATTGGTCAGTTATTTTAGTTTTTCAGGGGGTTTGCCGCTTGCCAATTGTATGTTGAGTAGATTTTTTCATACATTTCCATATTACAAAAAAAAAATACATTATATACTCGCGAAAGTGTTTACATTTAAACGAAATAAACAGAAACGAGACCACCGACCCGTCATAAACATATTCAAAACTAGCAAATTGAAATATGAACTGAGATGAATATTACTTATCTTTATAAGTACTTATTTATAAGAAAACCTTATTTAGTTTCCCTTGTGAGTGTCTATGTGTGTAAAATGATTATGGTTGAGAGAAAATAACGATAAACATGTCTTCTTATTTATTAATCTTGCATGATGGTAGAATATTTATAATCTATAACTCGTGTCATCATCTGGGGTCGGGTTTCCAGTCTAACTGCGCTTTGGCTGAACTTCGATATTTCACGTGAAGGGACTGCCATCTGACCTCCACAACCCATGGGCGATATCGAAGTTCTGTAGTAAGACCGGTCAGGTCAAAGATCTTATATACAATGGATTTCGGATCATCGCTCAAAAGTGTCCGAACTAAAAGAGAAACAAAACGCTAAAAGAGAAACAACCGCGTGCCAGTCTTGATTTTGACAACTGAACGACAACACTTTGCCCAATGCCGTACTGTATTGTAAAAACGTCTAAAAACTACGAAAAAAAAGCAAATTGAAGACGGTGTATCATATTTTCAGTAAATAAACTTTTGTTTTATCATTTGCAATTTATTATTTCACTTAAAATACAGTATTTCGTCGATAATAAATTAAAAGACAAAAGTAAATATTGCAATCCAGTCCGATACCGAAGTATCTATCTGTCTCTTTCGAATTCATCCCAAGCTCAGTAAAAAGAAAGAGACCATTTCATTTTCACTGAATAATGTACTAACAAAATGACCATTCATATTTATTCGGATTACCGATAGCGATGAAACTATTTGGAACAAAGATTATAGTGGAGACTCCTTGGCTCTTTATGATTTTTTTTTTCGTTATATGAACCAACATCTATTTCAGTTTTCCTCGGGATCCAGTACTCTGTGCACAATGGAAAAATATTATTGCCCTAGCACGGCGAGAAGATTATTTTGATCCTAAAAAATAACAATCTTGTTTGTTCGGCTCATTTTATGGCTGCTTCGGTGGCGTGGTCGGTAGTGCATCGGCTTTCGATGCTGGAGTCTCGGGTTCGATTCCCGGTCGGGACAAACTTTGTGTGATGACATATGCGTTTGTACCGAAGTCTGGATGTTTCCTATGTATAATATGTATGTATTTACAAAAAAAAAAATGTATATAAGTATTTATATCAGTTTATCTAGTACTCATATCACAAGCTCTGCTTAGTTTGAGACTAGATGGCGTTGTGTGCATTGTCCTAATATATTTATTTATTTATTTATATTTATTTATGGACATAACAAAAAGAGGTCCGATCTTTATGAAACTTGTACAATAATCCCTTGATTGAATACATTTTTTTCTTTTGATTGGCATGGAGGAGATAAGCCCAAAATGTTTTTAATTTTCACAGGGTACATAATTACACATGTCATTTTATTTCGTTTATGTACCTGTTATTTTTTTTATTTGGATACTCGGTAATGTATTCCCACGGGAATCGGGGCCGAGATAACTATATCTCGCGGGCGGAGTCACGGTGATCAGCTACCAATAATTTCGAATCCCAAAAATTAGCCATAAAGATAAAAATAAATTAATGACGCGCAGTTTTAGCAACTAATTCAGTCACTTGAAACACGGCTATCTTATAGTAGACGTAGCGAAATAGCGTTATCAAAATAGTAATGAAAGCGGAAGAACTTTGACACCCGCAGGAAGTTTGGCATTAATAATATTATAATTAGTTAAATTCATTAATTCCCTTTTTTTTATTCATACACTACAGTTACTTATTATGAAACTGACTCGAAAAAAAAAACTTAAGGGTTTCGATATTAAAAATACTTTCTACGTATCTTTGTCAGTCGTTAATTAGTTTTTCAGTTTATTTCGTCTAATATAAACAAATAATTACACTTTATAAGATTGTGGAATTTATTATAGTCTTACATTAATTATTATGTAGGTATATTACCTACATGGCATGGAATCCTTAAAAGACTTTAACAAAATAAACCTACTCCATTGTGTCTATGTTCACGTAGCTCAAGTAGAAGCTGCATAAGGTGAATTAGTCAGGCGAACAGATAGAAGCTACGTAATGCGATAAATTAGTGCAAACAAAAGTGAACACTATTCCGTTGAGTCAAGGTTTAAATTTTAATATGAAATTTGTTTATATCTATGTATGCCTATGTACAATGTATAGGTCGACTCGGGACATTATTTTCTTGGGATTTGTTCTAGATCCATCGTCCATTGTATATAAGGTCTTTGGGTCAGGTTTTTGATTAAGGGCTCCAACTACCTCTAACGACTGCCATAGATGTTCGTATGACAACCAGGACTGACGGTTTAACCTGCTCTCCAAGGCAAGGAGGGGTCTCAATGTCTTAAGAAATGGTCACCCAATCGTGGATTTTTTTTTATTTATTCGTGAATGGAATAACTTATCCGCTAGATTATATAGCAAAAGTTTGAATCTCGCCTGAGACCATTATTTTTGCGATTATTCTAATCTAATTCTGTAAGAATATAAAAAAATTCCTCCAGAAAAATGTAAGCAACGTATATCGGAATTCAAATCGCAGTTTTTACATTAATAATTATGTTTTTCAAACAATATTTTACATTGGTACAGAGACAATACCTACGAACTTAGAAAATGTTAACACAAAAAAAAATTAAAAAGGTGCTTTAAAAAAATAAAAATTGGGGCAAACTGCGCCAAAAATAACTTAAAATATTTACTATACTTAATCTGTCATTATACATAATCATATACTAAAAATATTTCCATTACAAAATATCGTTTAAAAAATCCTCCGCGTCATTGCCGACTGGGAAGGTTCCCAGAATGCTGGCTGTGTTGCCACGTTGGATGGCGATACTTATTCTTTGGGCCAGAAAATAAACAGCCTTCTGGTCCTGAGAAGCATCGATTAAGCGATTAGCAATGTCTCCATAAAGGCGGTGAGCACTCGGACCCATGACCCCAGTGTCTAAACTCCAAACGGCTCAAATATGTAAGCACCTGCTAGGTTAGCATATTTACGCCGTTTGAGGCCTTCAGCCGATGCAGCAGCAGCGCCGGCACATCCGGATGTGCTTGGAAGGTGTCAAGGTGCTAAGGTGTTAACGCATGTTGCGTCCCACACCAAAGGCCTTCCCATCTTCCACGGTAGCAAAGACATACCGTCCGGTCTCTTTCCATCCCTTTGTGCTAACCCATTTGGCTCACGTACGGCCGGAAGACCTGTCATTATTACATTAAAATCACGTCTATATTATCTCCAAAGGGATTGACATGGGTGCATTAAACCTCCACATTGCGCGGGTAATTTTGATGGTCCCACGTAAAAGGGTCAAGCTTTATTTATTTATATTATTTCTATTATATGTATTCTACTATATATACTTTCTATGAGAGCAAATTCCAAAAGCCAGGAAGTTATGCCAGTTATCTGAACATCCAGGTACTTACGTAACATCGGGGCGTCCCTTATCAGTCTCTGCAGTGCACAAATATTTTACTATTTTATTGAAATCCCCATCGTTCTAATCTCTTTGTCACTTCACAGTTGGTCGTCAGTATTTGAAGTATTTTCAAAACACCGAGAGCAATTGAAATTGTCCAGTCAACCAAAACTTAAAGCTAAAAAATTGTCCCCGCAACTTTCGGCTTATGGGGCTGGATTGAAAGAGTATTAGTAAATTTCATACACATAATTTATAATTTGCACAATATATACAATTTTTGTAAATATTGTTTCGTTTGTATAAATAAATGAAGATTCTTTTCAACGATAATATATTTCCCTACATCAGTAATTACCACATCATTTTGTAATACTTACCTAAAATATTTTTTTAGATATTTTAAATTCATTTAAGTATTTATTTATTTCTTATGTACTTTATAGGTGTACCCTGATGCGATAACTAATTTATACATAACTAGCGGACGCCCGCGGCTTCGCACGTGTCAAATACTTCTATGGTTACCAATTCCCGCGGGAACACATTCCTGGGATAAAAAGTTATTTATATTATACCTTATTACATCAGATATCTGCCAGTGAAAGTACCGTTAAAATCAGTTCAGCCGTTCCAAAGATTAGCACATAAAAACAGACAGACAGACGGACAAAAATTTTAAAAATTGCGTTTTGTATGTCAGTATCGTGTATATACAAAAAAACGCTGGTAATTTGAAATTACACACAGACATTTCAATTTTATTTATCTGTATGGATATGATGTATGAATATACGAGTATTATTATCAATCAAACTTCTTACATAACATAATATAATAATAAATATAACATAAAAACTAACTTGAAATCCTTTAAGCGACTAAACCTTACAGGATTAACTATATTTACTCATGCAAAAAGCTAGTCATTGCAACTGGTGCTTCGACAGATATATCAATTGCATTTAAAGTTGATTTTGTAAGTTCTTCAGAATAACCCCTGAATGTAAATAACCCCTATGATCACGATCTATTTACCTTCTGAAAGTTGTTTGGTACGCAGATAGCTGATGGCTTTAAAGTAAATTCAGGATACGATCCCGGCAACATGTTCTTATCGGTGTCCTCAAGTAGGTTCACAACTAAAGAAGAGATTACGCTTTACGTGCTAATTGCTTAAGTCGCAGAGGTTGCTTAGAGACACTTTTATCTCACGTCTGAACAATAATTCACAGTTATTTTGACATTTAAGTTTAACATTTCATAATCTCTTCGCTCCAGAATTTCAAATAAATGAGCATTCAAATCTCGTAGATTTTAATTACAGATTATGTTTTCACCCTTAAAATATAGGTTTCGTTTCAACCATAGAGCAAATCGAGCGCTATCCCAAGTTTTTGGTTTCAGCTGTACGTCACTCGTTGCTAAAAAACAGGTTTTTATCATGTAGTATCTATTTGAGTTGATAACTGTTCAGTTTTACCAAGGAAAATGTAAATGTAATTGCATCTAAGTTCAAAGTTCATTGTTCTAAAAAGGTAAAAATCTATATACAAATGGGGATTGTACCCCTCCTTAGCTGTCGAGAACTGCTTATGCTCCAATGATGGTTGACCCCTCTATGGATAGCCCTCGATCTGGAGGCAAGCCAAAGAATCGAAAATTTAACCTAGCCCTAAAGGGTCAAAAGTTATAGGCCAAAACCTATGGCGTGGTGTGACGCGAAGCACCGCGCAATACACCGTACTAGTTTTAAAAGAATATTTATCGAATAAAACCAGCAATTTAGCGAAATATAATTTTAGCGTGTCACCAAGCGTGCAAACACTTAGTTCTTTGAATGTCATTGTCTTTTTAAGTCAATCCTAACGTCCATTCCGTCTGAAGGATAGTCCCCGGGTGCCGGCAGAATTGGTCTCCTATGCGACTTCAGTCGAGTGGTGGGCCGGCTTCTATCCCGTGTCAGTCAGTGTCAGCCTTCTGGTCCTGTGAAAAATGGATCAGACGCTAAACAATGAATATTTAAGATTTTTGTACCTGTTAAGAGTTCGGTTTTGTGTGTGTTAAATATTTGCAAAGGTATCGATCGCAAAAGCCTTAAGAATGTAATAAAATGAAGACTTTACCGTGGGACATATTTAGCATTTCTAAGACAGAGAATGTCTTTGTAACATCGGAACTTTTTTGATCAATAATTCCACTCTCGTTCGTCCAGTTTTGATTGTCCCCTATCTGAAGATCTGGTTTTGAATTGCATAGCTAAATATATTGTTAGTTTAAAATGGAGATACCAACAATAAAGTTAGAAATAATTTGTATTGACTAGGAATCCAATTGTATTTTACAAAGCTAATAGTATCAAAGGGATCTCTTTTAATGTGTTTTGTTTCTTTTGCCTTGAAGACTTTGTTTGTTTCTATTAAGTTACGTTAAAAATACTTCATTGGTTGTTTATTATGTTAGTAGTCGGACCTTTTTATACTAAGACTATCGGTGCTACATCTCTAGGACCCAAGTCATCTTCACCACACGTCAGCGGGTGCTGACAAACCGACAATACGGTAATAGACAAGCCTCATATAACGTGGGACCAACACTGACTAGTGAAACTAGCCATAAAGCCTCTGTCTACTCCTAGGCGAAGTATCTTCTTAATCTCAATATTATGGGAACAGATCAGAATGAAATTTGGTTCTATGAAAAGGCATCTCTCAAGGTCAAACTAGCTACAATTTTGGCTATATCACCCTCGCCCTAGCCTACCAACAGGCTCATTTATAAGGTGGAGGACACTTTAGCTAGTCAAAATAGAAATAGAAAAAAAACTAGACTATACATTGGCAATAAAGCCTTCTAAACATCCGCAAGCGTAGGTTTATATTTCGAGCAATAATAAATCGTTTTTGTTCAATTTAGCACGTTAAACCCGCACACAATAAACAACAATATTTACGATGAAAAATGATGACAATGACGTTCGTACCATATTTATGAATCCCAAGGCTTTAATCGATTAGTAGTTACAAATAGTAAGATTTTAGAATCAGTTTCGGTATGTTTGTAACTCAATCACGTGTAAACCATCACATTTGTCCTGTATTTGTTGGTCCCATTCCCATGGAATATAGGTGGCGAATCTCTTACCATTGCCGGGTGCTTTAGGCCAGAGTTTCGTCCGCTTTTCAAAAGCGTTTCTCTGCCGAACGATGGTAGCATGGAACGCCCTGCCTGTGCGCAGGCAGGGCTAGTTTACTCCCACATATAACCCTGGATTCTTTAAGCGGATCGTGAAGAGGCACATAACTAGGTCGTCAAGTTGAGTACCACTCTCTATAGTATTCAGCGTTCTGTGAGAGTCGCCCTCAATCGCCAGACTTCGCCACAGCTTACCATCAAGCGGGCGGCGTCAATTCGGCGATCCTTATATAAAAAAAAAGCTACACTACGTGCAAGTGAAAATGTCTAACAAGATGATAAAGCAATTCAAGTGAAAGAAGAATCCAATAGAATATGATGGGTACATATTATAACTAATTATAAAACCATCTTAAATTGCTCAAAAAGCCTTAACGAATTCACGGTTTCCTGTGGGGACTAAAATATTGTCATTGCATAAAGTTATTTTTGAATTCGTTATCTAAGTAAAGGATAACGTATCAACGTGTTTTGTACACACTTGTAGACGTATTCCACTAATTTAGTAAAATAAATTGACCGTTAGTACTTTCACATGAAAAATTAATCTCATGTCGAAATTTTAAAAAATCAATTCAAAAAAATTCATGGGGTTAGACAGAGACTATGTAATTCCACTTGCTACAATCCTGGCATACTTCTTTCGCTTCTTCCACTTTCATAACTATCTTCATGCACGCTCTCCGGTTATAGGTACTCTTGAGCCGTCTACCACGTATTATTCTAATGACCTCCTCTCATTACAAAATCAATTCTAAAATAACTTTCACTTAATCTCTGTGGGTGTATAAGCAAACATAAGCTGGCTTTAGATTATAATATACCGATGTACACAATGTGTTCTTGTTATACATATTTATGTTAGCAGTATGCTCTCGATTCTAACCGTAGTTACCTACTACTACTTACTCTGTGAGCCTAGCTTATATCCAGGCCAGGAAGTCGGCGATTGAAGTTAAGTACCAGTAAATTGTTTTGCGTTTCCATTTCCTACTGGGATCTTTTATTAGTATAATTAAATAGCCTAAGATCTGCCTAGAATCTCAAACGTATTCGTGTTAATTTCCATCAATTTCCTTTGAGTAGTTTTTAATTTCATTCAGTCATGACGTGAAAAAGCAACAGTCAATAGGAGTCACCAAGATTAAAAGACTTTGTTTCACAGACGAAAAACGTATTTTTATACAGACTTCCTGCCCGATTTTCATGCACACACACACACATATCACGCCTACATCCCCGCAGGGGTAGGCAGAGGTGCATTACACACCTACAATTTACCAGTATTTTTAGTCCTACGTAATAGGGGGCAAGCCTATCCCCATCATAGTCATCGGGCAAAATAATAATGGGTTATGTCCAAAATGGCCGAATGTATTTAATAAAAAGTAGCAGCTATATTGTAATAAAACCCGTCCCTTTGCGATGAAATGTGGACTAAGGGCAAAATCTTAAGTGCCAGCCGCTATGGCACAGCCTAGTCGTCTCGGACTTCCAGGACTTTAAATATAATAATATCATGCATGTAAGTATTCATCCAATAGTGTTTATACGAGTATAACGATCCGCTTTTTTAATAACCCAATTTGTACCTTTCACGTCTGTGGATATTAGCAACAACAATGGGATGACAAACGCATTGTAAGAAATAGGTACTACTAGTAGGTATTATATATTAACTTGTAATATCTAAGTTATATTTTATTTATTATACTAGCGCACAGCCAAGACTTTGCCTGCGTGAAATGGTATTATAGCCTAAAACCTACCTTATCTATCCATCGGACAGAATGAAACGCAAACGGACAGACAGACGCAGCGTAGGACTTCTTTTACAAGCTTTTATTTATTTTCACCGGTCCCGATATCCGTGTGTAATTAAATCTTGCATTACTTAGTAACTATATACAACATGGCTGTAAGCTTTCCAGTAAAGCTTGCGGCATTACCACGCAGTAAAAGAAGACAAAAGTGACGAAGCATACATCACTCACTGACGCGGGATAAAACCCGACCCCAAAGACGCGGGATTCTCGTCCCGACCAACCACCCGCAGAGACCACCTAAAGTCCGCCGGACGTCTCTGGTTACTAGCAGAGGGTATATCCAGTGGCGCCCGGCGGACTTTGACCATCTCTGTGGTCTCTGCGGGTGTTTGGTCGGGACGAGAATCCCGCGTCATTGGGGTCGGGTTTTATCCCGCGTCAGTGAGTGAATCTGGTTGCGTGCTATGGGGCAAAGGCCCCGCAGCACGCAACCCTTCTAGCCTGCTTCTGTAAGGACGGTGGGTGGCTATCCCGCCGTCCTCAGGCCCCGATCATGGAGGACGATAGTCTTGGGCGTAGTCGCGTAGTCTGGGGCGGCCTGGCCGCCGACTACGGAACTCGGCGGGTAGGGTACGCTCCCTCTCCCTCCCGGCCGCCTCCTTCGTGAGCATGACTTGCTCGCAGAAGGACACGGCCGCGTTCCACCTACTCCCGCTGGATACCATGGCTTGAAGCATGGTCCCCAGCGAGAGGGTATCCACGCCCAGACCCACTACGAGGTCCCGGCGCTGACTCGCCCACGCTGAGCACTCCACCAACGTGTGGAGTGCGGTGTCGTCGTCGGAAACCTCGCAGTGTTGACACCGGGGTGTGACCTCACGATGCATGCGAAACAGATAGCTACCGAAGCATCCATGCCCGGCAACGATCTGGGTCGCACGATACGTGAGGTCACCATGCTGCCTCTGCAGCCAATCGTCCATGATCGGTCTCACCGCCGCGATGAAGATGGCACCCCCCTTGGGTTGCTCAAGTCACACCCTCTATGACTCCATGAGATCCTGGCGGAGTTGGGACCGCTGGTCCTCGATTTCTCGAGACGCAGGCCTGTGGTCCCGCTCCAGCGCCTCCTTGCGCCATTGGAACAATGACGCAAGGGCTCTCGCTTCCAGGTCCCATGGAGGGGTCCCGGCTAGGAGACATGCAGCCTCTCCGGAGATCGTGCGGTACCCCCGTATGGTTCTGACGGTCAAGGTTCTAAGTGGTCTGTTTAACAGAGTCACGTTCCCCATGACCGCCAACCTATCCGCCCATACGGGAGCCCCGTATAGGGCCATACTCCGCACGATCCCCAGGTACAGTCTCCTGCAGGAGGCGTTGGGTCCCTTTAGGTTGGGCATCAGTCGCGAAAGCGCGACCGATGCCTGCGTCACCTTGGGGACCAAACTTCGGAAATGTGGTCCAAAGTTCCATCGGCTATCAAGTACGATCCCTAGGTACTTCATCGAGGGCTTGATGCCGATGCTAACGCCTCCCACATTTATGCTGGAACCTTCGGGTGGACCGTTCCGAGGTCTGTGAAAACACAGAACCTCGGACTTGTGCAAGGCCACCTCCAGTCCCAGCTGCCGTATCCGACCCACGACTCGAGCAACACCCGTCGTGACCTTGAGTGCTGCCTCCTGGTACGTTGCACCCCGCGCCGTGACGAGGGTATCGTCGGCGTAGCACGTTACGCCGACACCCCTAGGCAACGCACCCCGCAGCACCCAGTCGTAGCCGATGTTCCACAGAAGCGGCCCCAGGACCGACCCCTGCGGAACACCGCACGACACATCTCGCCGAGCTGGCCCGAGCCAGCTGGGGAAAGCTATGGCCCTCTCCGAGAGATAGGCCCCGACAATACGACGGAGGTAGAGAGGCGTTTCGTGATACACGAGCGCCTCCCTAACGCAGCTCCATGGCAAGGTGTTGAACGCGTTGGCGATGTCAAGAAACACCGCCACCACCACCTTGCCCTGCGAAACTGCTTCCTCCGTCAGGCTCTTCACGCGCATGATCGCGCTCACGGTGGAGCGTCCCCGACGGAAACCGAACTGGTTATCCGCCAGGTCTGGCCCCACACTCGTGAGATGCTTGACGAGGCGTTCCGCGATAATTCGCTCAAAGAGCTTACACACCTCGTCGAGCAACACGATCGGCCGGTATCCGGACGGTGAGTCCACCGGCCGCCCCGCCTTACGGATCAGGACCAGTTTCCCCGTCCTCCACACCTTGGGAAACTAGCCCCTTTCGAGGCATGCGCTAAAGAGCCCCATCAGTCGAGGCCCGAGTTCTTCGAGGGCCAGGACCCATGCACGGCCAGGAATGCCGTCGGGTCCGGGGGCAGTGATTTTCCGGCGTTTAAGCCAGAGTACCGCCGCACCTAGCTCCCCCACCCTGACTTCGGGTACGTCGTCTTCGTTGGTGCTATCCGCGTCGGGTAGAGACGGAGCCATGCGTGGAGGGACGTGCTCCTCCGCGCTCGTCGGAAACAGGGAGCCCATGACCCGCTCCAGCTGCTGCGGCCGGAGACTCTGGGTCAGTGGGGGCGCCCTAGGTCGGAGTTTCTCCCTGACCTGTAGGTACGGGCGCCCCCATGGGTTCTGCTGCAGGGTCTCCAGGAGCTCCTCGCGGGCCGCCGTCGTGGCCCGCTTTATCGTCTCCTGGAGATTACCTTTAGCCTCCCTGTATGCCTGAAAAAGCTCCGCCTCTCGGGCTGCCGCGTCGTCTGGGCGGCGACGCCTCCAGCGAAACCTGGTGTACCGGCGGCGGGCGGAGATGCATGCTGCGCGCAGCTCTGCAATCTCCGGCGACCACCAGTACACCTGCTTCCTGGCCGGTCTGGGTGTAACCCTAGGCATCGCCGCATCACAGATTTGCGACATGGCTCTCCTGAACCACTCCGCCTCGGCATCCACATCGGCAGGCCGGTCCGGCGCCGGAATCCAGGGCTGCACGATGGATGCCTCCAGGAGAGCCTCCCGATCCAGATGGTGAAGTGCCCAACGCGGATCCGGGGGACTTGCCACCGGCTGTGGGAGGTCAGGTGGGGGGACGACATCAAACCGGATGTACCGATGATCCGAGTGCGTCTCCTCACCCTCCTCGACGCGCCAGCCTGTAATACGGCGGGCGAGGTCAGGGGATGCGAACGTTACGTCCACGATCAATTCCGGATGAAGATCCCGGGTGGACGTAGTACGGCTCGGCGACCACGGCCAAGTTTATGGACCACTGCCGGATGCTCTGGTACAGAAGATCCTGAGCAGCACGGCAGTGGTTCAAATTCACTTGCAGGATAGGGATACGGGCGTCAGACATTAATTGACGTCCATAACCGCATCCCGCCGCGAAACAACTGGCCGCGCAAGGGCGGCACCCCCACCGCTCTCAGCGGACGGACGAGGTTTTGGCCTCGAGGCGGCGCAGGTTGTGCTGCCGACCCGGTGATCCGCGGTCTTGCCCTCCGCCTCGCATCTAAAGCAGCGAGGCGGGGCGTCACAGGCACTTGCCTTGTGACCGGGCCGGCTGCAGCGGAAGCACCGATCGCCCACGGTGACTTCTGCTGTACACTGCACTCCAACGTGCCCCACCACCATGCACCGGAAACATCTGGTTTCCCGGGCACGAAGGAGGTGCACCTGCGCCTTTAGGAAGCCCCCTACGAGGAGGCTTCGTCCGTCCGCCACTTTCAGTGCCGCCGCGACGGGGCACTGGACGACTGTCATCCCGTGACCAGTGGATCCGAAGGAGATATCTCCAGCCTTCACCTGGTCACGGGGGCAGCCGCCCGCCTCCACGACGGCGGAGACAACTTCCTCCGTCGTGGCTGCGTCATCCAGACCCGTGATGCGCAATGCGGCGCATTTGGTGGGTCTGGTGACGCGGACGGCTTCTTCGTCCAGCGCGACCCTAAGCTGAGCCGCTAGGGCGTCAGCTTTAGGGCCGCTGGAGGCGCCGGAGACCACGAGGAGGCGAGCCCCGGTGTGTGTCGTCTTGCACCGGAGCCCCCCTTGTATGTCGAGGGCCGAGAGGTTGACTGAGGACTTCACGGTCCTCAGTACGTCGGCGTACCCCACCCCTTTCTCCACACCTACCGTCGTCACCGTTAGGACGACGGCGGTGGAGCGAGGAGGGCGGGGCCTCTTCGGCGCCTTCGCCGCGGCGGCTTTGGCCGCTTTCTTGGCAGCCTTCGTCTTCCTCTTCTTGGCTCCCACTACTTCCCATCCCTCCCGTCTGGAAGGATGTAAGGAAGCAACGGGAGCGACGTTAGAGGAAGACGAGGCGGCAGGGGTGCCACTCTTCTTACCGCGCCCCTTGGCCTTCCGCGCTTGGGCCGCGGTCTCGGCCGGCATCCGGCTCACCGAAGCGGACGGGGGCGGAGCGGGGCGGCGGACAGCGGGTGTGCCGCTTGGACCCGGAGCGGGAGCACCGCCAACAGCCGCCGCGTATGAAAACGCGGGACGCGCTAGCGGAGGGCGGTACGCCCAGTCCTTCAGGACCGCGAGGCGCCTCTCGATCGCCGTCAGTACCTGCACCGTAGTCGGTACAGGCTCCGGCGGCGAGCCGGGCGCCATGGTGGGCGCGGTCCTAGGTGCCGTCTTCGGCGCTGGTCCAGCCGTTAGAGGAGGAGGCGGCATGGGACCTGGAGGTGCCTTGACCGCTTTGGTCAACTCAGCGACCTCCCGACGGAGATCTTCCATCTCCTTTCGGGAGGCAGTGAGCTCCACCTCCAGGGTCGCAACCTGCTTGCGGAGCTTCGCCTCCTCCTTTGTAACGCTCCGCTCGAGGAGCTTGTCGAGGGAGGATTGGGCTTCATCCACCAGTGAAGCCACAATCTTCTTCCTCCCCGACATGTTTTTACTCCCCCGCATGGCCGCTTTCATGCGGGAGAGAATACTCATTATCTCCCGCGCGGGCGGCACACCGATATCCCTGCGACTGCGCAGGGACGGCACAGATGACGGGGGTGGTGTTGGCGGGCGCATACGGTAGGCGCCGAGACGCGTGCGCACCGTCTTTACCGGCACCTCCTCCTCCGAATCGCTGGAGAGGAGGGACCCCCATCCAGAGCAACTAGTGCTCCGGTCGCGCGGCGGTCCCTCCTTCTCGAGGGTCCTCTTCTGCGAGGCAGAACGGCCCTTACTCTTCACACTACTGGGAGCTGACCCATCGTCAGTCCCAGCAGCAACATTTCCTTGGGGCGTCGACGTCGCGCTGCAACTAGGCGGCGCGACGCGAGCCCCCAAATCAATAGGCATCGAAGTCTGTTGTTCAAGCATTAAGTCGTCGGTTGACACTGGCCGGGAAAGGGCAGTGTCAGTACCGGGGGTCTCGTCAAGCATATCCATCGCAATGTTGGCCACTCAAGTCTCGATATCGACGTTCGGTCACCCAACTTGCCACTGCGTTACCGTGGTCAAGTTGGGGCCCCGCCCCGACGAAGCATACTTGGACGCTTGTTTATAGATTTGAAGATAGGTATTTATTTTAGAAGATTTATATATAATAATATATTTAGGAAGTATATAGTAATATATTTTTTTTTTATATATATAATAATTATTATAGGTTCGGTAAGTGAGTCAATCGATAGTACTCATGAATTAAAATGACTGTGTCACGGAGTTAGGACGTAGAATTAGGGAGAGGTCCGGTGACATTCAGCGGGGCAATGCTGCCAGCATCATGCGCACCTTTGCACCAGGAACGATTTAGGACGTGTATGGTGATTTGTGACTTTTTGTCTGATAAATTATTTATTTTCAACCGACTTCCAGAAAAGGAGGAGTTCCTCAATTCGAATTTATGTTTTTTTTGTTTGTTACCATCTCTGGACTGGGTAAATGAAATTTTATTTTTAAATGACAGCTGCTACTTCTCAAGTCTTCCCATTTCAATTTGGTCCCATTCCGACAGTTATTTGGTCCCATTTCGGTAATCTAAAGTCGGTTGTAGTGTCAATTTTTAACGTGTATTTTGTTTTGTTTTCTATCTATATATTTAATACGACAATTGGTCTGTCTGTCTGTCCGTCCGTCGCGTTTTTTAATTTAAATACATTTGCATAAAATATTAAAATATTCTTTTTTTATTATTTTATAGGGTTACTGGTTAAGTCGACCGGAATCCTTTGGGGTGGCATAGTTTCCATCATTTCTAACATTTTTCACTAGTACCCTAGCCCAAACTTAACCGTTTTCTAGTTATTGGACTTTAAAGATTTTCTCAAAAATATCCAATTTTTTATCTAATCTCCTTTTTTTGTGGCATTTGCTTGCAATTGGTTTTTCTTATTGCTGTTTTAGTATAGTAGTTTAAATAGATTTATTACTCGAAATACTCAAATTACTTGTAATTCTACCAAATTCGTCGTAGTGCACGATTGTTGATTGAAAAAAGAAATTAATTTCTATTTTTTTTAATCTTATCATTAGGGCGCCTGTAGAAACTAGACACAAGAAATTTATTCACTGTTCTACAAAGCCTTTCAAATGCATTATCCAACTTAGTGCCACAATCAAAGTTGATGGCGAAGCAAAAACTGTGACCCGTCGAACTCATGTCCATTAATTAACTGTAATTGGAGCCTATATTACTGGGTACCACAAAATGCTTTGTCCGATTAGGGAACTTACAATCACGCCTTGTGTTTTGGACGGAATAACTAATGGAGTGTAATAACTTGGTAATTTGCTACTGTAATTTCATGTCAAACTAGCTGAACACCGCGGCTCCGTCTTTGTGATCTAGTATTATCGTTATTGATTGGCGTGGGAAGCACATTACCGGGATAAATGTTGGTTATAATTACTCAGGGATAATGTAGCTACAAGTAGAGCTCGTGGTCTAGTGGTAACCGACAATGTTAACACATTGCAAAGGTTATTATTATATATTCTGCTTAAAAAGTGTTGGAGCCTAAATAAATTTACTAATGTAGTATCCGACATGTCCCATATAACATTGCTAAATATTTCTTTAAATAACTTTCTTGCAATTATTATCTTTCTTTTACTATCATGAAAATAATTAAATAGAATTATTTACGTAACTGTTATCCTAAAAAACCAATATTACCACAAATTTCCATTATTTTTATAATGATAATAGCCTCGAGGCTTTAATTGAAACATCTCTTTTTAAATGATAAAGTTACGAAACGATCCCTTAAACTTCCTTTTACAGATTAATTTTGTATTGTATTAGTATTTTAAACAAGAAAACCACGTTTATTTCGCTAATAATTTTGTTAGCTTTTCCATTAGAGATATGCTATACTGCTAGAATGTATTAGGTGAGCCAATGAATATGCTTGTGCTATGTGGGCAAATGAATTTAATTGGTGGATATCAAACACATTCATAGTAACGTAGAATATATGTGGAAAAGCAGCCTATCCCACGCAATAGAGAGCAACCCTATTGTCGTTTCCGGACTCTTTGGACTATTTAACAGAGCCTCTTTCGTCTGTCAGCAGTTGCACCGCGTGCAGGTAAGGAATAATAAACTATATATTTAATACGACAATTTGTCTGTCTGTCTGTCCGTCCGTCGCGTTTTTTCAATTATAATTAATAATACATATGTACATTTGCATGAAATAATAAAATATTCCATTTCTTTTTTTTTTTTTTTGAGGCGATACAAAGTTCGCTGGGATAACTAGTAATAATAATAAGCGCATCGTTAGGAGGTTTCTCAGTCTGTGACCTCTACCGCTGGTAGTTTGGGCTCTGCTCCGCTACTGGTGGTGGTCTGACATGGATTTTTTTACTAGGTCGCCGCAGTCGCGAAACGTACCGTTACGCTGCAGCATATATTTGAGCGAAGCGAGTTTAAATTCAAAATTCTGGCTTCGTAAGAACCTGGGTAATTCTGTAAGCTTTCGATGAGTGCAAGAAAATCCGAAATCGGCCGAGTATTCGCCGAGAAACCATTTAACATAAATCGTAACAAAAATAATTTGAGTCACCCGTTGAGAGCTCCGCTCGCCTTCGGCTCGCTTCGCTCAGTAAATTATATGTAACTTTTTATATAAATATTGTAAAAAAATGTATGTTAAGAATATAATTTGAATAAATGGAATAATAATAAATATTTTGGACATTCTCACACAACTTCAAACTAAGCTATAAACTTGTGCTATGGGATCTAGACAACTGATAAACATACTTATATATTAAGAAAGAAATTATAAATAGATCACAAAAACTGATGTCATCGGCGGGACTCGAAACCACGGCCTTTCCCTAACAGGGGGAGTGCTCTGACCAACTGAGCTACGATGACCACTACCGACAACATCGAATTTCCCGCCGATGACATCAGTTTTTGTGATCTATTTATAATTTCTTTCTTACTATTTTAAGAATAGTTTAAGCAAACTCATTGCTTTAAATACAAAAATACTGGTGGTCATGTCAAATGACAACGTCCAAATTTTTCTCGGAAATAATAAAATTTCTTTTTATTTCAAATCGACCACATATTATTTTATTATTCTGAATACTAAAAACTTTTTTCTTAGGGTGCCGCGAAGCCTGCCGCCTACCTCCTCGGCGTGACGACGACGCCACCTCTTCGGTGCCGCCGGGGCAGCGCTGCGCTTCGTGACAGTGCATCGAACCCATATAAACTTTAAAGCTTTCTGTGTTTACTGTTTAGGTTTAGTGTATTCATAGTGAAAAGTGAAAATAAATGCAAGCAGCAAAAAATAATGGATGTGGCAATGCGGGTGTAAATTCAGGTGAGCTTGCAAGTGCATTAAGTGGTCTTGTACGGTGCCCACATTGTCCCCAAGCCCGTTTTTTTAAAAGTGAACGCAGATTGAAAGTACATTTTGGAAACATTCATAAAGTACAAAATGTATCTTCAAACGCGTCTACGATATCCCTACTTTTTCTAAATCAACAAGAAATTTCTGATAATATCGAAATTCCCTTTTGGCAAAGATTAAGTACCATGAAAAATTCTATTCCAGTTTTAAAAAGAATCCCCCGAGGTGCGAGACCCTCTGTGGCTCAATGTTTAGCCTCCTGCATTGGTCAAGTAGTCCGGGAAAATACCTTTAGCGCTTGGGAACAAATGTTAACCTTCCCTTATAGAATCCTACACGTAAAGAAAAGGCCGTTGACATCTTTGACGGTCCAAATCAAAGAAAATTGTACAAACAATTTTAACATTTTAAATTCAAATTCAATCCACATTTCGGCCCCTGATTATTCTCAGGCCAAGAAATTAAAACTTGTAGAGAATAAAGTAAGGGAAGGCGACATCAGTGGGGCGGCAAGACTACTTTTTAGTAGCGACGTGCTGGCTCCTTATTCTGTAGAAACTTTGACGGGCTTGCAGAGTAAGCACCCACCATCCGCAGCTGACCTCTCTTTCCCTAATCCTCCGAACAACGATAAAGAAAATCTTGAGACTACTGCCAAGGATGTGCGCACAGCTGTTGACTCCTTCCGTTTTGGATCAGCTGGTGGACTTGATGGTCTGACACCACAGCACCTTAAGGATCTGTTGTGTCCGAGCGCTGGGGAAGCTGGTGATGCACTTCTGAGGGAGCTAACAGCTCTAGTCAACCTCATGCTCTCAGGCAATGTGGACAGTGGCATCACAGATATTTTGTATGGGGCCAATTTATGTGCCCTTAACAAGAAGGATGGTGGCATTCGTCCCATTGCCGTAGGTAGCACTTTGCGGCGTTTGGCAGCCAAAATTTATTGTCGTTTTTATAGTACGGAGCTTACTACCAAATTTCAGCCCTTTCAATTAGGTTTTGGTTCAAAAGGAGGTTGTGAGGCCGCAATCCATGCGCTTGCAACATACCTTGACAGTAGCGAAGATGGAGAGGTCATCTTGAAAGTTGACCTGAAAAACGCCTTCAACTCTGTAAACAGGGACATCTTGCTGACACAGGCCAAATTAGAAACCCCAAAATATTTAATTTTCTTTGGCAATGCTATAGTCAGCCAACAAAATTAATTTATAAAGACCACCTTTTGAATTCAGCCGTTGGATGTCAGCAAGGTGATCCGTTGGGACCAGTCATCTTCAGTTTGGCCATTAACCCAATAATTCAAAAAAATAAATCCAAATTCAACTTTTGGTACTTAGACGACGGGACTTTAGGGGGAAAAGTAGAGACAGTTTTGCAAGATTTAGCCCTAATAAAGAACGAGTTTCAGTCAATTGGCTTAGAACTGAACCCGAATAAATGTGAGATTTTTATATCTGAAAACACAGGTAAATTAACAACAATCTCCAAATTCAACTGTTTGGCCCCCAACATAAAAGTTTTGGACAAAACTTCTTTACGCCTCCTAGGGTCCCCGATTTTAGAAGATGGCTTTTCCACTTTTATCGAGGAAAAAATTCAAAATTTTGATCAGGTTATTGATAGTCTATGTAATATCAGTATTCATTCAGCTTTCACTATTCTCCGTTTTTGTCTTTTCGTACCCAAATTTACACATGCCCTCCGTTCAGGACAATTTTGGAAAAATTGAGAAATTTTGGGCAGACTAGACCACTTAATACAAAATTCTTTGTGTAAAATTTTAAATGTAAATATTAATGACCGGGCCTGGGTCCAAGCGTCTGTTCCAGTTCGCTTGGGCGGGCTAGGTATTCGTAGAGTTACAGATGTCAGTCTGCCAGCATTTCTGTCGTCGGTCCATAGCACCGAAGAATTAGTCAGGAAAATTTTGTCAAATACACTGATTGATTCCGAGGTGCGATGCAAGACCGATGCCATAAATGCTTGGAGGATGTCTTGCCCCGACACTGACCTGCCCTCACGCCTAGGCTCACAGCGACTGTGGGATTCACCGCTCTATAAATTGAGAATTAATACAGTAATTGACACTTCTGTCAATATTTCAGAGCGTGCACGCCTACTAGCTGTTGGAGAACGGGAGTCAGGGTTATAGATCCAGGCGCTCCCATCGCCCAAAATCGGTACAATGTTGGACGACACAACCTTCCGCATTGCCACTTGCCTTCGGCTGGGTACACCTTGTGTATCCCCGCATCATTGCACCTGTGGAGTAGCCGTCGATAATCTGGGACACCATGGCCTTTCTTGTAGCAGAAGCGCAGGTCGTATACCTCGGCACGCTATTCTAAACGACATAATTCGTAGGGCTCTTTCCACCGCAGCACTATTTCTACAAGTAGGTCATCGGATGCCGCGAACGTTAACCTCCGTCGTGGTGAACAAAATGCACCGCTTAGCAGTTTTGCGTCGCCGAGCGAGTTTGCGTCACCGGTAGTGGAATTTGCCGACAGGGCGAATTGCTCCGCCGCTGTCCCCGTTGCGTCAGCGGTAGCGGGGAAGGTTGTGGGTCAAGTAGGTCATCACCTAATCGTTCCTACGGTTCCTACGCTAACAAAGCCGCAACCAAAAAACCCGCTGAACCTAGAAGCAGGCAGGAGAGGGAAGGTAAAAAACGACCGGAGACCCTTCTGCCGAAACCGAAGATCCTGAAAAAGGACGCGTGTGACAAGGATGGCTTCATCAAGGTAGAGAAGAAGAAGCGGAAGCCTTCATGTCGAAACCAGTGCGGTACGGGTCTGGCAGGGCCTAATATGTTGTTACGTCCTGCGATACCGAGTACGTTACTGTACGTGTCCCGACTTCATCACTCCACAAAGGACATCGAGATCGTGGAGTACATCAGGACGAAGACCAACTGGACCTTGAGAGTCGAGAGGTTGGAGTCACGCCACAACACGAACTTTAAGTCGTTCGTGATTAGGGTGCCGACTCATCATCTCGACGTGTTCCTTAAGGAAGAGTTTTGGCCGAAAGGTGTCGTGTATAGACGGTTTCGCGGCACGTTACCTTACGTGAAGTGTAACACAACACCCGTGTAAAAAACAGACAGTGTGTTCTATTATAAGATATAATTATAAGTATTTTTAGTTTTAAGGTATGTATCTATGGGCCGTAGAATAAGTTAATATAAGATCTGTAACTTTTCTGTCGTAGCCTGATAATAAATGAATAAAAAAAAATAGCAAAAAATCGGTTATCTGGAATCGCGCTAGAAGGGTTGCGATCCTTTAGACAAGTTCAAAGAATCAAAATATTTATTCATTTATGTCAGAAAGGACGCATTATGCAAGTCATTACAATATAGTTAAGGAAGAAATACCTACAACGTAATTATACATACGGGTGATTATCCTGGCACCAAAAATTGCGTGGCGTCTATGAAATCGATAGGTACTAAAAATCAAAGTTAATCAAAATTTTTTTTCTGTTTAGGTGAGATATTAATATATGTGTAGCACTAAATAGTTTATTAAATATGATTATATTATGAACCTACTCAAAAAAAAACAACGAAATCTTTAATTGCCATGTTCGTCAACACGTCACATAGGTATTGTGTTGCGATACCTCATTGATAAAAATGTATTGGTTATTTATATTAAAACCTAGTTTTATTTGATACTTCAATAGTTAAAGTATTGTTACAAACTAGATTTAATCAAATATTTAAACAATTCAGCGAATCGTTAATAAAATTTCATTTGTCCCAGAGTTACCTTTCATCGCGGTTTTTTAAGATTATTCTTTTATCTAACGACTTGCGTCCTCCATTCGATGCGCTAAACGTTGAATATTAGTGCTGCCTAAGTACCTGAAAGAAGATGATGTATAATTATATCACTTTTAAATAAATGTTCGGAACAAATACATGTTCTAGTTTTTGGTTTCCACCATGGTTCTTTCCTCCTCTGCCTTACTTTTTATTTACCATATTAGCCAATGGTCTATCCATTTACTGGCTAATATCGGATCTTCGGGGAACCTAAATAAAATGAACCAAAAATTTAGTTGCCATGAATGAATTCAGTCGGTGCAGTTTAAAATTTTATTGAATAAACTACATGGAATTGGAATAAGGAGCCAAGCTTTCAAGTGGCTCTCATCATATCTATCTGGTAGAGAACAGCTGGTGGAAATTGAATATTTCAATGAAACCTCACGCGAAATAGAGAAAATTAGCTCAAGTAAATTGAATGTAAAATCTTCCATACCTCAGGGTAGCGTGATAGGGTGTTTATTGTTCCTTATCTATTTAAATGATTTGCCTAAAACCTTAAATGAGCCGTGCGTTTTGTTTGCTGGTGATATCTCTATTCTAATCAATAGTGAAAATAACCTAAATCTAAACGCCAAATTAAACTCAATTTTAACAAAAACTGCTTTCTGGATGGCTCATCATAATTTAGAAATAAATTATGAAAAGACCAAGATACTGCCATTCCACCCTCATCAAAAGCCACCAACTGCAATAGATTTTAAGTTTAATGGTGTCAAAATAGATGTTGTGAGTTAATTTAACTTGCTCGGTTTAACAATTGACAGTCATATCAATTGGAAATGTCATACCAAAAAATTAAGAGCTAAGATATCTAAATTCTCCTATGCCCTACGCGAAGTCAAGAGGTCTACTGATTTGGCGAATGCACAAATAACATACTACGCATATGCATACTCTTGGCTAAGCTACGGGATCATTTTGTGGGGCAACGGCACAGACTCACCTACAGTCTTCACGCAACAGAAAAAAACTAGTTAGAATACTTGTAAACATAGAAGTAACAGACTCATGTAAGCCCCACTTCCAGAGCTTAAATATATTGTCTTTACATTGCATTTATATCCTGGAAATATGTAAGTTTGTAAGTATAATTTAAGAAACAAAAATACACTGGACCTGCCAACCTCCAGGCTGGCAATGCATGCCCAGGGTCCCTTGATCATGTCAATAAAAATGTACAACAAACTGCCTGAGTCAATAAAAAATTAAGAAAAAATTAATATTAATACCTTCCAAAGCGCATTAAAAATCTTTCTAGTAGATAAAAGCTATTACAGTATACAGGAATACCTTGATGACAAAAACTAACCCTCAAACATATTATTAAATTCAATTCTAATAACAACAAATTCTAAATAATAACACTAATAAATAATACGATAAACAGACATAATATAATAACTAATAAATAATATATTAAATATTGGATAGAAACAGGCGTTACTTGGCGAAAATCCATGACAAAACAATGGTAAGTAAAATGTTTTAAGAAAAAACTTTTTAAATTATATAATAGCATTAATTTTTCGCAGAATCAAAAAGACAACAAAATGTCGACAATTGTTTCGCCTCTAAACGAGGCATTATCAAGACTGTCTCAGAGAGAACAGCAAAATTCGTGGTTGGATCGTGTTTGCTTATAAGTAAACGCGTGCAAATTTCATTATCGCGATGTAGGATTCTTTACAATAACTAATGTGGGTAGAAACCTCAGATCATGCTAATTAAGTTCCAAAAATAGGTATTCACCAATACTTGACCTTATCTGTTTGATTTAATTACTGTCTCTTGATAAGTTGCATAGAAAACCCAAATGACACACACAAACCAACAACAATTAATGTGTCTGTCTGTTCGCAAACAGATTAAGTAAGGGAGATGTGTGAAAATCTATTTGTTCGTTGAGTAAGGTGTCCGCATCTCTTCTAACTACCTTTCTCACATAAACGTAAAACTTTAAAAGTGTTACTATTGTTCAAGGAATGACCAGTGTCAAGAAGATGCTTCGCAAAGAGGGACTTTTCAGGACAACCATTGCGGGACGCCGCTCTATGTTCCTTATATCTAATATCGAAGGACCTGCCAGTCTGTCCCACATACTTCAAACCACATTCATCACAACTCAACAAATAAACACCTGATCTGCGTGAGACCGACACCGAATCCTTGCCATTACCTAGCTCCCTCAAGGTATTCTGAGTTCTAAAAGCAACAAATATACTACTTTCCCTCATGATCTTAGCTATACTCAACGAGACAGGACCCACGAACGGCAAACAGGCCGTGTACTTCCTAGGTGGATCTTGAATCGGATATAATAAATGAAAACTAGCCTTTCTTCGTTTTTTATTTAATAATGAGTGAACCATTCCTACGTCATAGCCATTACTTTGTGCTATATAGCAAATGATGGACAATTCTTCACCAAATGCACAGGCATTTGGTGAAGAATTGTCCATCATTTGCTGCATTTTTTTTGCCCACAGGGGCTCAACGGTACCGCCAGTAACCTGCTCAGTAAGCTGTGGAAAGCTGCCATTTTATGTTGCCATGGATGATTGGATGAGTAAGGAATAACTGTGTCTGTAACTGTTGGTTTCCTATAGATACGGAACTCATGAACACCGTTCCTTCTAGTAATTGAAAGGTCCAAGAAATTGAGAGGGGAAACTGACTCCAACTCTAGTGAAAAATCAATCCCAGGGTGTACTGAGTTCAACTTGGAGACAAGGACACTGAGCTGACGTTTTGTTCCTGTCCAACATATAATAATATCATCCACATATCTAAAATAGTACAAGACATGAACGTTCCCAACTATGTGGTTAGTCTCGAATGCATCCATAAATATTTCAGCTATTAAAGGACTGAGTGGCGATCCCATAGCCAAACCATTCCTCTGTAGAAAAAAACTGTTGTTGAACTGAAAGTAATTCTGAGTCATACACAATCTTGTTAGGTTATAAATTTCTTCTATTTTATTAAAATTGATCCTTTTTATTGTTAATTTGTGTTTCAAAATATCTAATACTTCATTATACGGTACGTTAGTGAACAAACTTTTCACGTCCAAAGACACAAGTTGAGCATTGGACGGTAACTTAATATTTTTAATCTTGTTTATGAGGTCAGTACTATTTTTTATAGAACATTTTGGGTTAAAATCTATTGCTTCTTTAATGATTGTGTTCAAAAACTTCGACAAATTGTATGCTGGCGCGCCCCTGTATGCGACAACAGGTCTAATTGGGCACCCTTCCTTGTGTATTTTTGGAAGGCCATAAAACAACGGACAACTGGGATTCATGTTTATCAAAGTTTTATGCAACGAAGAGTTCTCAGGGAATAAATAAGGCGTGGATTTCAAAACAAGCTTTAGTTCTGCCTGGAACTTAGCTGTAGGATTGAAGGTTAAGTGTTGAAAATCATCAGATGAAATGATGTCATTGACTCTTGCTATGTAATCCTCCCTCAAAACCACGGTGTTACCCTTATCAGCCTTACTCAGAACCACATCCCCGTCCCTAAGTTTGTTGCGAATCGACCTTCGTACAGTCAATTCGGAGTTAAAAATACCAGACAAACAAACAGAATCGATTTTTTGTGCAACCAGTGCCTTCAACATTATGTCACCCTTATTTCTAATGATTGCCACCTCCGCATCCACTGCCAAAGGTTCTAAAGATTTTTTATTGTTAAATGATTTAGGTATGGAATATTTTAAGCCCTTATTTAAAAGGGACACCTCGCTGTTGCTGAGATGAATATCAGAAAGGTTCTTGATTCTGGGGTAAAATGTATGATTACAAAACACCTGCTCCCTTCGGTCAAGAAACTCGCCTCTACCCACCCTTAGATTAAATAATTTTTTTGATTGTATTTAAATTTTTTTATGTATAAATTTAGAAGCTAAATCTCGTGCCTTTTTATCCAACAAATCAAATTCTACTCTGTGTAAACTGAATGACAACTCAGAGTGTAGAACCTATAAATGCCACTTCAAATTGTCTCTCACTCTAAATAAACTCCTAATTTCCGAGTTTAGCCACACTGTTTTTGCTTTTAAAATAGAATTCCTAGCCGACACTGAGTTATTGTTTGTTTTTAGGCAGATGTACCTTGGAAACACCCCAAAGCGCTTACACTCTTGATTGAACCAAAGATTTTGACTTGCTGTTCTGTGGAGCTTGATCAACTTTATATATAGTTTAGCCTGGGTAGTGATGCACACTGATCTCAAATATTGGATAGAAACAGGCGTTACTTGGCGAAAATCCATGACAAAAAAATGGTAAGTAAAATGTTTTAAGTAAAAACTTTTTAAATTATATAATAATAGCATTAATTTTTCGCAGAATCAAAAAGACAACAAAACGTCGACAATTGTTTCGCCTCTAAACGAGGCATTATCAAGACTGTCTCAGAGAGAACAGCAAAATTCGTGGTTGGAACGTGTTTGCTTATAAGTAAACGCGTGCAAATTTCATTATCGCGGTGTAGGATTCTTTACAATAACTAATGTGGGTAGAAACCTCAGATCATGCTAATTAAGTTCCAAAAATAGGTATTCACCAATACTTGACCTTATCTGTTTGATTTAATTACTGTCTCTTGATAAGTTGCATAGAAAATCCAAATGACACACACAAACCAACAACAATTAATGTGTCTGTCTGTTCGCAAACAGATTAAGTAAGGGAGATGTGTGAAAATCTATTTGTTCGTTGAGTAAGAGACTTCTTAATCTGTTCGTTTAGAGGCGAAACAATTGTCGACGTTTTGTTGTCTTTTTGATTCTGCGAAAAATGAATGCTATTATATAATTTAAAAAGTTTTTTCTTAAAACATTTTACTTACCATTGTTTTTTTAATAATATATTACTTAATTTATTTATTTATAATAGATTTTCTAAATCTCTATTGACATAATATATTATTATAATTATAACGTTGAAATGTTGTTATTGTTGAAATAATAATACAATCTACCATAATAAATGTTTCCAATTTTTCTATTGACATAAAATATATACTGTTAACTTAAATATAATATAATATATGCGAATATAGGATGATGATATTCCTTTTTCATTATATTAATACAAATATGAAAAAATACAATTGAAACTAACTAAATATGTACATTACCTATTTTAAAATTATACTTTCTAATTATATCTAAATTCTAATATGCGTCAAAGAATTCCTCCACCTCGTCGCCGACTGGCAATGTTCCGAGAAGGCTGGCAGCATTTCCGCGTTGTATGGCAATGCTTATTCTTTGTGCCAAATAGTAACCAGCCTTCTGGTCTTGAGAAGTGTCGATCATGAGTTTAGATAACATTTTGAATAGGCCGCGAGCACTCGGACCCCAAGGTCCCAGCGTCTCTACCCCAAACGGCTCAAATATGTAGTCTCCAGCTAAATTGGAGTATTTGCGCCATTTGAGGCTTTCCGCTGATGCAGCAGCAGCGCCTGCACACCCCGCTGTACCAGGAAGGTGAGAAGGCGCCAGAGTAATCAAAGACTGGGTCGTTAATACTATATTATTTAAAATATAAATAATCATTTTAGAAACTCAGAAACTAAAGGCAGATATTATATCAAAATGTTCCACTGACCAGTCACAAAACCCATAATAATATATCAAAATTCAATGCTATGGAAAAACTGCGTCGCGGCAAATCTCCTCCCACATAAGCCTCTTTCCCTCACAAGAGTCTGCACAAAGAAAGATAATTTAATGCTTACTTATTTTTTATTATTTGTTCCAAAAGATTTAAACGTCATCCTTTCATTTTATTTGTATTACAAACTTATAGTCACGTCTTTATCCCCAAACGATTCCACAAAAGTGTATGTAGACTGCCGCGGTGGCGTAGCCGGTTGAACGTACGACTCAGAGTTCGGGTTCTATTCCCGGGTCGAGTCAGATATTACTATATTATGATAATATTTATGTCATTCCTAGTTTTGACGTACTTCCATGTATGTTAAGTCCTTCTGCGAGCAGGTTATGCTCTTGAAGGAGGCGGCAGGTAGGATGAGTGAGGGGTACCTCTGAGTTCCAAAGAGTGCGGCGAGGGCGTCGCAGACTTGAATACGCGCAGGACCATCGACCTCCATGAACGGGGCCTATGGACGACGGACTAGCACCGTCCTTACAGGGGCCGGCTTGAAAGCTGCGTGCTGTGGAGCTTCACCCCACGCACGCCTTCACTCACCGACGCGGAATAAAACCCGACCCCAAAGGTAAAACCCGACCACCACGCCGCGGCAACACAGGTGGCCAAAGAAATTCTTTTAGTGCTTACAAGAGGCACTCGGCAATGGACGTAGGTGTGGCCGCGGCTTTGGGCCGTGGATTAAAAATAATGTAAGCAAAATTTTATATTATTTACAAGCATGAAGATGTGTAGTAAGTCCCACATGCAATATGCCCGATTACTCGAAGTAGAGACGTTACTATCCATGAGATTACTCCAAAAAAGACTTCCCTTCTAGAATGGAGCCCTTTATTATTGGCCCTTGAGACTGTTATCTTTAGCTTTATCGATTCCTACGATCTGATTGACACCCGTTCTTCAGATAATTTGTATCAAACTTGTAATAGGAAAATTTTGAATTTTTTTACATGAGTCATTACTCAATGACTGTTGGCTGAGTGCTTTTCCGTGTTCTATAATTGTGTTATTATTGGAAACCCTCGACTGACTTGACAATAATTATAATTATACTCTTCATTGTCACAACACTTTTAAGGTACATACAATAAATTTTATTTTTTGATTGCGGTGTTCGTATTTAAGGTTGCCAAGGGGCTCTAACAATATCTCGTAGATGAAGACAACTTGTACGTAACGTAGAATGTCTTGTAACATCGTAATTTCATTACACTCACAAAACGTAAACAAACATTTGTAATGATATTATGAACGTCATTAGTGTCAGTTGATGTATAGATGTCAACTCGACAAACGTCAAGTCTTGACTATGATTAATTCGCCATACGGTGTTCTACACATTGTATAGCGCACTCTAGAGGATTTAGTGGGAACTTGGCAGAGTATTATCTAGCCATGTATTCTCTTAAAAAGGTGAATGTCAATGATATTGCTTTTTATCTATAGAGGAGTTTCCGGCTGACGATAAGTTTTGCTTGTAGAAAAGTGGTTTGAACTAGTTTTTGCAGGAAAGGAAGAATCTAGAAACAGCTCGGAGTTGATAAAAAGCCAGCGCGAGCTGTCGTGGGCCTCTCTCCACAGCTGAATACTTTACTGATAATATCTCTTCAAACACTACATCTGTCGCATACTTAACCTACAAAATTACATTCTGGAAGAAGTTATTTTACTTGGAAGAATATAAATTTAATCGAAGCAATTGTCGATACATTACAAGCGTCCTATCTAACGTGATCTCAAGAGGCTGGGAGTGTTCCATCCCATTCGACTTGGACAACGTGGAAGCATTTTTTCTGTTTTAGGCATTCCAAAGGGCGTATCTTGATTGTGTTACTGATGTCTGAGGTCTTGGTGCAGAATTGCTAAGGTAGTCGACGTTTCTGGAGCAGTACCGTATAAAGTCTGATCAATCTACGTCGAGGATACACGAGGTCGTCTTGGGCTCACAGGACCACAGCACGTGCGCCCCCCCTGACAATCCCAGCTGACCGCGTGGACCAAACACTTAAGCTAAGTACTTTGCTCAACATCTTGTCCCCTGTTCTTCATTAATAATACTGTCTACTCTAGCTCCAAGAACCATCGGCATAATCTAAGGTCAAGATTAAAATAATTACCGTACCTGTAATTTGTGTTTTAAGGAGTAGGCCAGTAGCCACACACCTACCTTTGTCCGAGTAACCTCAATAATTTAATTTAATCAATACTGTTTAAATGTTTTAGAGGGGTAATAGGGGCTACCTACATATTCTTTGTATAAATCTTATAACTATTTCTAATATCCAGTGTCTATTTGTTTTGAAGTTAGAAATATATATACTCTGTGAACTCTCTCTACTGTGTTACCTTATTGAATTCTCCTATCATCACACACACCGTTCATACGTGAACTGGCGCCCTGGGATAACTCTAAAGAGACTCATAGGCCTCCCCGTTGATCCAGCTGGTGGGTAAGGCTGACTTACACTGTTACAAGTGGAGCCCAAGCTGCAGTCTTGTGAGCCCAAAGTCCAAGAATTAGAGGCACTTATCACATCGGGTGAGGTCGGTAATGTTTGTTCGAGGTCCGCTCTTAGGGCTAACTATTTGATAGATCGGTTAGCTCGTTTTGGTATTAATTGTGAGTTACTGAACGATCTCCGAGGTAGGCTCATCAAGGTTCTCGCTAGTGTTGAACCAAATGGTGAATCGGAGAATTCTGACAGCGAGTCCGAACAACCATTTAATGATAGGATCCCCACCATTCGTTTGAGGAGTGACCGCTCGATGCGTAGTAGTGTGCTGGATATTCCTACTGTCTAGGAAACTATAGTTTACAAAGATCGTCCGATCAATTTAAATACTTTTGATTTAAAATATGATGGTTCGACCTGTGTACGCGTATTTCTAGAAAGATTAGAAGAGCTTAGACAGGCACGTGAAGTCAAGGAGTCGAAGATATTGGCTGCCTTCTCTGATTTGCTGGACGGTGCTGCTCTAGCGTGGTACCGGACTAATAGGGACACCATCCGTTCATATCAACAGCTGATCACTGAATTGAAGCTAAACTTTGACACACCTGATTACGATTACAGGTTGCGTGATGAAATTAGGCGTCGTACACAAGCCCGAACCGAGACAATGGCAAGTTACATTTCGATTATGTCTGCCATGTTCTCAAGACTTTCTTTTCCTATGTCTCTGAATGAAAAACTAGATATTTTGATGCATGATATAAGACCGGACTACATGAAGGAACTAGCCCTCCATGAAGTCTACAGTGTCGATCAATTAAAATCTTTAGGTAAACGGTTGGAGTTGGCACGTATCAGAGCCCAAAGCTTTAAAGAGCCCGAGCTCGATACATTTAAAATCTCTTCGGATTTAAATAAACTCCAACATAGAAACTTAGTTAAACCTGCAAAACAGGTTTCTCTTTAAGAAAGTAGTTCTTTATCTAATAAATCTATTCCAGTTGTTGAGAACAGACCCTCAACGACTAGTAGAAAATGTCTACGGTGTGGAGACTCTGACCACAGTGCATACTCATGTGAGCGCTCGAGGGAAATATTGTGCTTTAGGTGTGGTAAGAAAGGGGTGAAGAGGCCTGACTGCCCTAAATGCAACATGCCTCTAGAGCCAAAGAAAATTGTTTGCATGAGTCTGACACCGGACGTGGTGGAAAGTGGAACCACACCAACTCCCTCTGGCGGTGAACCTCTTTTTAAAAGAGGAAAATGATATTCGACCCTATCTCGAGGTGAGGATACTCAACTTAAATGTATTAGGTCTCTTAGATTCGGGTGCGTCATGCTCTGTGCTAGGCAATGACTCACACCGCATATTCTTAGATCTAGGGTTTAAAGTGGAAAGCTTTAACTCGGATCGTAGCTTCACTATTAAGACTGCCGACAGCACTAACCTTGAGTGCTTAGGCTATGTCTCTCTACCCGTCTTATATAATTCTACTATTAAAGTAATTAAATTCTATGTCGTCCCAGGTATCACGACCTGGATGGTATTTGGGATAGACTTTTGGCATCAGTTTGAGTTGGCTAAGAATTTGATTTGACAAACTGTTCCCTCTGTTAGGGTTATTACGTGTAATCCCTTAGTCAGACTGAGCCAGTTCAGTCTTGATATAGAGCACAGCAAGGGCAAGGATCATGTTGTCCCAGATGCTTTGCCTCATGTCAAGATTGACTTGGTGGACTGTACTATGACTAAAGATCCTTGGTACTTACATATTAAAAATAGGGTCACTAATAATCCTAAGCACTACCCTAATTTTAGCATTAGGGATAATCTCTTATATAGGTTCACTAAAAATAAATATGATCTTACGACAGATTTCGAATGGAAGCTGGTAGTTCCACAAGAAGATAGGCTAGAGTTATTAAAAAAACATCACGATGATACTGTAAGTGCTCATCTAGGTGTATGGAAAACCCATAAGCATTTGTCACTTAATTACTTTTAGCCTCAGATGTACGAGAGTGTGACGAAATACGTAGGTAGGGAGTTGCGAAATATGCAAACTACGTAAGCCCGTCAATACATCTAGTCCAGGTATTATGAGTAATCCTAAAACTGTTTCTAAGCCGATTGAAGCCATTTCTTGTAAGTTGCTGGGACCATTTCCAGTCTCCGGGAACTGGGATGAATGTTTGATTGTTGTGACTGACCACTCTAGCAATAACGTTATGTTGAGTCCTAAACGGACAGCAACAGGTGCTAAGGTGGCCAGGTTCATAGAAAAGAATGTGTTTCTAGTTCACGGAGCATGTAAAACTATTTACATGGAAAATGGGTCTCAATTTGTTAGTAATAAATTTAAAGATCTCTTAACTAAATATAACAAACCTAATATTTTTTACCCTACATAAAATAGGAGGTATGTCCAGTATGTCTTTGCGTTAGGTAAGAGGCACGTAGGCAAGTAAATTGTAATAGATATTATTATATTATAGATATACTTTTCTCTTGGAACTTCACCTATATTTTGGTGAAAGTTGATCAATTTTGGCTTAGCATTTAAAAAAAAAATGCTGACTACTCTTATCTGTTTCTCTCTTAGAACTTCACCTATATTTTGGTGAAAGTTCATCAATTTTGGTTTAGCATTTAAAAAAAATTCTAACCTCTCTTATTTGTATTTCTCTCCCTAGAGATGTAGGTAGGCCGCCGTATCGAGCGTTACTTCCTCAAAGCCGTGCGTGTTTTAAAAATTTCTCTAGGTAGATAGGAAAATGTAGTCATTGTGGTTACATCTTTATTTCATATTAGGAGGTTGGTGTATTGTAGGTATTGGCATTTGTTTTCTTGTTAGGTTTGATCTCATGTCCATGAATACCTTGATATCATGGACATGATACAAATCGTTTATTTAGGCTAACGTTTGGATAGGATTAAGCTCTTTGACTTTAGTCACTCACTGTGTTTCGTTCTGAATTTCCTTGTGATGGTTGTAACTTCCCCACAGGAAATCCTCTTAAGGGGAGGGGTGGCGTAACATCGTAATTTCATTACACTCACAAAACGTAAACAAACATTTGTAATGATATCATTAGTGTCAGTTGATGTATAGATGTCAACTCGACAAACGTCAAGTCTTGACTATGATTCATTCGCCATACGGTGTTCTACACATTGTATAGCGCACTCTAGAGGATTTAGTGGGAACTTGGCAGAGTATTATCTAGCCATGTCATAATATTCTCTTAAAAAGGTGAATGTCAATGATATTGCTTTTTATCTGGGTATATCTTTTTATTGGGTGCAAAGGGGCTCTACCAACATCTATAGGGCCCCAGCGACCTCACCTGCTAGTGGCGCACCTGCTGATAAACGGACGAGGCTCGTTAATTTACGGTACCTATGGAGTGGCTTCGGCCCCTACGTGGGTACCAGGTGGTACAACAGTGTTGGTCCGGGGGGGTACCACCGTGCAGCTGTGCTAAAGCCCCCCAAGTAACCCAGCCCAGGCTGGGTTGCGTTAGGGGTTCAGCAGCTGCACCGCCGGGCCCGGGGCGATGTATGGTGCAGCAGGCATGGGACCAGTGGGGGCGAAACGGAGTCTAGTGTGGGTGGTGTGGGTCGATTCGCCGGCCAGGGAGACCCTTAGCAACGGCGTTGCCGCGGCCGCCCGCAACACAGTCATGGGGCCCGCCTGGGGCCAACCACCCCAGGAGGCTGCCCCACATGTTGCGCATAATCCTGATGTGGGATCGCCGCTCCGGGTGGTAACCGGTGTGGGGTAGCGGCGGCCTTGCATCAGGGGGGTTTGGGAGCCCTTCCGTCCGGCGAGTCGGCTCCGACCTAACCACATGGTTCTAGACAAAGCTAGCCCCTGCGCTTTGTCACTTACTGCTGCACCAAATGTCGCCCTGTCTTCACGCTTCTTCTTCAAAATCTACAATGGCAGTGCAACAAAAAAGAAATAAACGTTACACAGCGGCCCTAGGAAACCCCACAACTTCACATTTCGAGGTGGAGTTCACTAACGTCCGTGGACTCCATGCAAACCTCGATATCGTCCACCACCACCTTGAGACGGCACGGCCCGCTGTGATGTTCCTCACGGAGACACAAATACGCCGCCCTGACGACACGTCTTACCTGTGTTACCCCGGCTATGTCATCGAGGAACAATTTCGAGACAAAGCCGGGGTGTGCGTGTTCGTTAGGGCGGATGTTTGCTGCCGCCGGTTGCGCTGCCTAGAGAACCCCTCCAATTCCGTCCTTTGGCTGCACGTAGACCATGGCTCTATGAGCCAGATCTACGTGTGCGTCTACCGATCCCACACAGGGGATTCTGAGACAACAAAGCTCTTCCAGTACCTCAGCGAGACGGCTGATGAAGCGCAGGTGCGGTTCCCGAACGCTGACCTAGTATTTCTGGGGGACTTCAATGGCCATCACATTGAATGGCTGGGGTCCCTCAAGACTGATCATGCGGGTAGAGCCGCCCATGCGTTCGCTCTCTCCCACGGTCTGACCCAGATGGTATGCGGGATCACCCGGATACCAGACAGGTCAGATCACGCGCCCGCTCTGCTGGATCTACTGCTGACGAGTCGCCCAGCCCAGTACAGTGTTTCGGTAGGAGCCCCACTGGGTAGTTCCGACCACTGTGTTGTTCACGCTGGCATGAAGGTGTCACCTCCTGCACGTCCTGTACAAACGTCACGACGACTATGGCACTACTCGTCAGCGGATTGGGACGGTCTACGCGATTATTATGCGTCCGTCCCCTGGAGCCAGCGCTGCTTTGTAGGAAAAACTCCTTCGGATAGTGCTTCTGCTATTGCTGGCGAGATCAGTTTAGGGATGGATTATTACATCCCTTTCACTGATGTCGCCAGTATCCGCAGAGCCCGTCCCTGGTTCGGGCGAGATTGTGCCAAAGCTGTTCGACAAAACAGTCGGCATATCGCGCCTGGATCAGGGCCCGGGCTGTGCGCGACCCAAACGTGGGCCACCTCAAAGCAGCGTACAACCGGGCCGACAAAGTCGAGTAAGAGGGCCTTTAAGAGAGCGGATGCCCAGCGCGTCGCGCGGCTTGGTCAGGAGCTCACTTCCCATCCCACGGGCAGCCGTGGATTCTGCCACCGCTGCGTTATCCAGATGGAACACTGGCTCACAAAGCCCAAGAGAAAGCGGATATGCTCGCAGACCTCTTTGCGGCTAATTCCCGGGTCGACGACCGTGGCCTGCAGCCCCCCGCCATCGCCAACTGTGGCCACACAATGCCTGATATTGTTATCAGGCAATGTGATGTACGGGCAGTGCTGCGGTCACTCAACACGCGGAAAGCCAGTGGCCCTGACGGCATTCCGGCGGTGGTGCTACGAAAATGTGCAGCTGAGTTGTCTCCAGTATTAACGCGTCTGTACCGCCTGTCATACTCTTCAGGGCTCGTGCCGGAGGTCTGGAAGGAGGCGAACGTACAACCGATCCCCAAGAAAGGGGATCGGTCCGATCCAGGCAACTATCGACCCATAGCTGTCACCTCAGTAATTTGCAAGGTGCTTGAGCTCCTTATAAATAAGCAGCTCATGCAATTCCTAGAGGATCACTCGCTAATCAATGATCGACAATACGGCTTCAGGCCAAAGCGATCAACGGGTGATCTTCTGGCATTCGTAACGCATGTCTGGGGTGGGGCTATGGAAAGGCACGGCGAGTCCTTGGCTATTAGCCTGGACATCGCCAAAGCCTTCGATAGGGTCTGGCATGCTTCGCTCCTTTCCAAGCTTCCGGCATATGGTCTACCTCCTCAACTGTGCAGCTGGATTGCCAGCTTTTTAAACGAGCGCCGAGTGCGGGTCCTCTGCGATGGCCAGGCTTCTCGCTTCTTGCAAGTGAATGCCGGGGTACCGCAGGGGTCCGTACTATCACCAACTCTCTTTCTTCTGCATATCAATGATATGCTATCCCTCGGGAACATTCATTGCTATGCAGATGACAGCACACTGCACGGGAGTTACTCGGTTCGTCCGACGGCGGGGCGATCTGAGATTGAGGAGGAGAGACGACGACTCGTGGCTGATCTCGACCGTAACCTCGACAGTATCTCTCAATGGGGTACCGAGAACCTGGTCGAGTTCAATGCCCGCAAAACACAGGCGTGTGCATTTACTGCGAAGAAATCCCCTTTCCTTCCCCTACCCTCTCTTCAGAATGCATTATTACCAATGAAGGACAACCTTGATATCCTTGGCATAGACGTTCGTCGAGAGCTCAATAATAAAAACTACATCGAAAGATGTATAGGGCTAGCTTCGCGGAAACTAGGAATACTGAATAAGGTAAAGAGATTCTTTACACCGGACCAGAGGTGTCTGCTGTACAAGACGCAGATTAGACCCTGCGTCGAATACTGCTCTCACCTCTGGGACGGCTCCGCGAAGTATCTGCTGGACGCTCTCGACGCTATGCAGCGACGGGCTATCCGTATTATAGGTTGTCCGGAGGTAACGGGAAGCCTTGAGCCGCTAGCTCAGCGCCGAACAATAGCTTCCTTGGCCGCATTCTACCGTATTTACCACGGCGAGTGTTCTGAAGAGCTCTTCAATCTGATCCCACCCTCTTCCTTCCGATCCCGAACGACTCGTGCCGGGCAGAGATGCCACCCCCACACAGTGGATAGCATGTTCGCGAGAACCGAACGTTTTAAACATTCGTTTCTCTGCCGAACGATAGTGGCCTGGAACGCCCTGCCTGTGCACGTGTTTCCTCCTACATATAATCCTGGGTTCTTTAAGCGGAGCGTGAAGAGGCACATCAGTAGGTCGTCAAGTTGAGGGCCACTCTCAATAGTACGGTGTGCTGTGAGAGTGGCCCACAATCGCTAGACGTCGTCACGACTTACCACCAGGCGGGCGGCGTCAATTTGGCGAACCAAATATTAAAAAAAAAAAAAAAAATCTTTCGAGTTTCCGGCTGACGGTAAGTTTTGCTTGTAGAAAAGTGGTTTGAACTAGTTTTTGCAGGAAAGGAAGAATCTAGAAACAGCTCGGAGTTGATTAAAAGCCAGCGCGAGCTGTCGTGGGCCTCTCTCCACTGCTGAATACTTTACTGATAATATCTCTTCAAACACTACATCTGTCGCATACGTTATTTTACTTGGAAGAATATAAATTTAATCGAAGCAATTGTCGATACATTACAAGCGTCCTATCTAACGTGATCTCAAGAGGCTGGGAGTGTTCCATCCCATTCGACTTGGACAACGTGGAAGCATTTTTTCTGTTTTAGGCATTCCAAAGGGCGTATCTTGATTGTGTTACTGATGTCTGAGGTCTTGGTGTAGAATTGCTAAGGTAGTCGACGTTTCTGGAGCAGTACCGTTTATACGGTACTGCTCCAGAAACGTCGACTGATCAATCTACGTCGAGGATACACGAGGTCGTCTTGGGCTCACAGGACCACAGCACGTGCGCCCCCCCTGACAATCCCAGCTGACCGCGTGGACCAAACACTTAAGCTAAGTACTTTGCTCAACATCTTGTTCCCTGTTCTTCATTAATAATACTGTCTACTCTAGCTCCAAGAACCATCGGCATAATCTAAGGTCAAGATTAAAATAATTACCGTACCTGTAATTTGTGTTTTAAGGAGTAGGCCAGTAGCCACACACCTACCTTTGTCCGAGTAACCTCAATAATTTAATTTAATCAATACTGTTTAAATGTTTTAAGAGGGGTAATAGGGGCTACCTACATATTCTTTGTATAAATCTTATAACTATTTCTAATATCCAGTGTCTATTTGTTTTGAAGTTAGAAATATATATACTCTGTGAACTCTCTCTACTGTTGTAGGTACCTTATTGGATTCTCCTATCATCACACACACCGTTCATACGTGAACTGGCGCCCTGGGATAACCCTAAAGAGACTCATAGGCCTCCCCGTTGATCCAGCTGGTGGGTAAGGCTGACTTACACTGTTACAATCTTTGAATCCGTTAGTCAACTATTGACTCCCAGTATTTATTCGTTTTAAGATATTAAGATAGAAATTATATATAAATCACAAAAATTGAAGCAGGACTAGAACCCACGGACTTTCCCTAACAGCGGGAATGCTCTGACCACTTCTCGACGATGACCAATACCACAGAATAGGGAATAGTATAAAAGTACTTACATACCAATACCAACAACATCCAATCTTTGCTTCATATCATAATTTCTAGATTATTACGGTTAGCGTTGGATAGCGTTTTAATATAACCAAGAACAGTCCGCGCGTCTTTTAAGAATTGAGTAGGTACCTATATAATACAGTAGGTAAATATTTTTATGTCTTGATTATTAAGATTCCTAAAGTACCTACATGAACTGCTTTTTTTTTTTAATACGCGGCCTAAGGCCGCGGCCGCACCTAAGTCCATTGCCGAGCGTCTGTGCTGATTAAAAAAATCCAAAAGTATTATAGTAATATTATATTAATGCGCTGTATAGTGCATGATGGTATTACGAGTATCAAACTGAGCAGAAAAATTCAAAACATCAGCACCTGTTGATATTCATGTAGCAACAATCTGCTGTAAAACGTATTGTAATAAACTGATTGAGCCAGAAGTTCAATGTGTACCTACCAGCCCTATACATGTTTTAAGCATGGTAGTGTCGACTAAAAGTTACTTGACTTATTAAACCTCATCGCAGAAAATGTCGCTCACGTGAGCCAATGAACACAATTTTAGAAAAAATTCTGTCGACACTGGTATGCTCCGCCGGCACCACTGGGAATACCCGAGTGCGCTCCTGAGGCGATAGGCAATGGACGTAGGGGCAGAAGTGGCCTTGGGCCATGGACTGAAAAAAAACATGCCATGCAAAGTTATACATTAAATACTTATGATCAGATGGAGTCTCCGAGTCGATTGCTATGTCGGGTCTGCAGGTGAACAAACTTTTAATATTCTCCCTAAACATACAAACTACCTATTTACGTGCTGAAGTTCTAATGTTCACACGGATGTAACCTAAAATCTTAGTCACACAACTAAAACACAACCTCGGCTTTCCTCCTAAACAGTGAGAGTTAGAAACATGAAACTTTATATGGATATGTGTAGTTACTACTTTGACAAAGTGCTACAATAAAATTATGAAAATTATTTTCTATTGGGTTTTATGGCGTAACCTACGAATTTGTATTGTTTTTTCTTCGTCAACCCCGGAGTGTGGGATATCATTAGATAGGTCTTTTAAAAACGTAGGAAGGTAGCTAAAACGATTTTTTTGATTTAAGTATTCGCTTGCGAGATATTCGACTTTATAGCTAATTTTTTTGTAAAACAGAACCTCCCGTTCTTCCCCCTCCCTTCTGAAATGGGTTTTCCACATTATTTTACTTTGTTTCACATTGAATTACCGTGACCTAAGACGCTTGTATGCTAGAAATATTTAGGTACCCGCGTTTTTATATTCCTAGAAGGTCACGTGTTAGAAAAACAGGAAAAATGGAGAGAGGAGAGTAGGGCATGGAAGGAGTTCTACCGAACTCTTTGAAACATAGGTCTAAATCGTATTTTTTATTTTGAAATTTTCATGATTTACCTTTATATCTAACTTCATCACAATTTGGTCCCGTTTAGGTTCTGGGTAGGTTATATTATTGATAATAAGTAGATACAAGTAAAACCAACACTGGGAAACAATACAATGCAAAATAGAACCAGTAGGTCAGTTAAATAATGAATATTAATTGCATAACTTGTCCAACGAGAAATTTCCAATTTCACTAACAGCTGCACCTAGAATTGCAAACCCCAGTTTCTTGATTCAAACTTGTGCAACGTAAATATCTCTGTGACAATATTGAATCTTTCGGCATTTCTAACGTCCGAGTTGATAAATTCGGACCACGGTATGAATCGCACAAGGACTCTGTTTGAATTAGTCGATTCGCCCTAATGGTCCAAAACGACAAAGTACTATTTTGAGTTTGTCGATTCAAACCAATGTTATTTTGCCTCTATTGAACAGTTTTGTACAAAAGTGTTAGTGGACCAATATTATTTTGGTGAGCTTTTTAGTGGATTATCCCGTAAGTTACTTTTAATTTTTATCGTTTGTATTAACTTTGAAGCGGTATAAAGTAGCTATCAACGTCTTCAGGGCCCAATGTCATCATCTCCACGTGGTACAAGGCTCGGGCAAGAATAATCAAAGTGCCTGGAAACGACAATAGGCTCGCCTCTATTCTGTGGGGCCAAAGTTACTGTGGAAAGGTCATGGCGTACTGAATACCTCTGTCTACCCCTTCGAGGATAAAGAAGTGATTTTGTGTTGTGTTATAACTTTAAAGATTAAAAGTCATCAAATAAATCTCCTGAAAAAATGTCTTCGAGAAAACCTCTAAACAAATGCAAAAATAAAATTGAAAGATGATGAATGCTGTACTATCTTGTATACTAGGTATATATATGTATTATCTTACTATACGTATTATACTACTAGTGGTCGCCCGCCGTCTTCCCGTCGCGTCGCGCCGCGTCATATTTTGAACAATTCACACAATATCTTTATAAATTGTAGCCTATGTGTTATTCTGATGTATAAGCTATATTATTGTAAAGTTTCATTAAAATCCATTCAGTAGTTTTTACGTGAAAGAGTAACAAACATCCATCCGTCCATACATACATACATACTTACATACTCACAAACTTTCGCGTTTATAATATTAGTAGGATATGTATTATGTTACTAATGCGTGTGTCATTGAATGAATAAGAGACGCTTTAGCCTATTCGTAAATATATGTCTTGTAGGTGAATAATCTGAATTACGTACCTACAAAGCCTACCTATTCGAGTTTCATTATAATAGTATCCATATAAATGTATATTCTATGTCTCACATAACATACAAAGCTTTAAGTATACTAGTCAGGAAGCCAGACATACATCACGTCTATATACCACAAGGGGTAGGCAGAGGTGTACCTCACACCCACACTTGTCTTAGTACCTAATCTTGTTGGTGGTGAACTACCAACAACATAATAATTAGTGTACTTACATTATGTAACTAAGTTACATAACTCCCTAAGAGTCCTGATACCTACATCAAAAGGATGACTATACTGAAAGCTATCCTCTAAAGATAGCTTTGTGATCATATAATCGTATGTCTAATCATGATGAGTATTGCTCCGATATCAACTCCCAGAGGAATACTATTAGGTACCTATATCCCTAAGCAATGAAACACTAAAGTCAAGATATGATTGTATTCCCGAGTAATCCCGAGAAGAAGGGCAAGAAACTCGTTAGTTAACTATATTATAGTATAGTCATATTATATATATATCTTACAAGTAATTAAACATCGTAAAAATTCTAAGTAGGTAGATATTGAAAAGAAAAGTAGCTTTTCATGCTTTTATATTTTCAGATAACTTATCTTAATGGTTCAACTTGCAGCAACCATTAAGATTTAGTGTATTTGAGTAAAGAGTGTTTTTAAAAAAAAATCAATTCGATTTTGCTGTTCGCGGCTCCGTGTGGAGAAGTTTTATCGTTCCCGATTTTCGTGGGAACACATTACTAGAGTAGGGATAAACAGTACCCTATGTTACTTAGGTATAATCTATTTTCACGGACCTGTTTGTACAGGCACTGAATCAATATTCGTGGTATTTCAATCAGGCGGTAACAGAAACTCTTAAGTTAAATAAAATTTAACCTAAGTAGGTATTTGATGCAAAAAATCAAAACTAAACAAAACTAGGGAACTACGTTAATTATACGGCTTTGTTTAGTGAATACTGCAATGGACTCCAACAGTAGTAGGTATACCTTATTAGGTATACTACTGTTGGAGTGGAGAGAAATTACTATTGTATTTTCTTACCTAAGTTATTTAAAACTCATTCATTAACAACACGAAATTTGAATATATAGTGAAATATAATACAGAATGCAACCATGCAACTGTTTAAATGGCGCCAGTTTGTCGGTGCCCTGTAAATTGTTATGGTCTACTAAACAAAACCATAACGTGCATATTATTATATTATTATATGAATGCACAAATGGAACCATTCTTAGAGAGACGTACTAGATCCTTTTGCCGGTCCGGTCTGTGTGAACGGACCCTTAAAGGTTTGCACTTCTAGCTAATCGGAACTATTTGAATTTCGAATGTTATATTTTTTTAAACGTTGCAATCTTCTTAGTAATAAAAAAAAACAATAGGCGGGAAATCATTTGTCAATTGTTTTTTATCACACATCAAAGTCTACGTATGCAACGAAAATGGAATTAAGTCGAAGAGATTTTGAAGAGAAAACTTACGGATTACCTATGAGACAATTCGAGGACTATTGGGGATTGGTACGAGTCAAATCCAGAAAATTTTACACGAAGAATTGAAAGTTCGGAAACTTTGTTGTCGTTGGATCCCTCATAAACTGAGGGACTGACACGGACATTCTAATGCTGTTTATGACATTGTCACAAGAGACGAAACGTGGATTTATTGTTTTGAACCCGAAAAAACAGCAATCTTGTGAATGGGTGTTTGAAAATGAAAACAAGCCAACAAAAGTGAGGCAGGCGAGAAACGTTGGTAAAAAAATGATCGCGTTTTTTTTTATCAGCTACGGGTCCCAGCTGTACAATTCCACTTGAAGATCAAAAGAGTGTTAATGCTGAGTGGTATTCTACCATTTGTTTACCCAGGGTGTTAGAAAAAGTTCGCGAAAGACGACTCAAAAGTCGCGTTCTCCTACATCATGACAACGCTTCTTCACACACGGCCAACAAAACAAAGTCATTTTTAGCTTCCGAAAAAGTACAACTCGTCACCCATCCTGCGCATAGCCCCGACCTAGCACCCTGTGATTTCTGTATTTTCCCCAAAATCAAAGATTTGATGAGAGGTTTCACTTTTACCAACTCCGAAGAGGCAGTGATAGCGTTCAATCAGCACGTAGAAAACATGCCTTCAGATCTGTGGTCCTCCTGTTGTAAAAAATGTTTAAAATGTAAAGGAGAGTATTTTGAAAAGCAATAAACGTAATATTTTGGTTTTAACATGTTGTTTTTTAAACTTATAGTGTGACCTACGTATAACTAGCTGATATCCTCGGCGCCACTCACGTGAGACCATTTTTTTGTTCCCAATTTTCACGAGAACACACTGCCGGGATAAAAACAAGCCTACGTGCTATTTTGAGGTATGAACTATATTTATGTATAGTTGCTCTAAAATCTCTTCAGTGAATTTGGCGCGAAAGAGTAACAAACACTTAATCACAACAAAATCACGGTCATCAGACCCACATTACGCCAATCACTGTTACGCAATAATGGGGCAAACCTGTTGCCCTTTACGGAAACCTTGTCAGCAGGGGCACCACCTGTTAGTGAGAATGACTTGGGCTCTGGAAATGTTGATAGGACCCCTTAATGGACACAGCCGAATAGTTAAAAAAAATCGAATGTATGTATTTCTTCTTTTTTGTAGTCTGTAGACGAAAGATATTTAAGTGGTATAAGTGACATTTCCCTAGCCACGACACATAAAAATACAAAGGCTGGAAACCATATTTATGACATACGAGTATAAGCAGTAACAAGCTCAGTACCAAAATAAGTTGATGGCAGTCGACACGTCATCCAATCTGCCGCTACAACTGTTTTATGACCACAATGGGATAATAAGCCTTCCACCTCTAACAATTATGTACGTAACGTAGGTGCAACGTAGGTACATTATTTTTTGTTAGGTAATTTTGTTATTCTGCTTTCTTGCCTTTCCTTCACATTTAATATTTGGCAAAGCTTTTGCTTGCCATCTAGCCACATATTATTTTCTTTAGAGTTTTAAATATAGCGCATTATAGGTAGGTACAATAATATTTTAATATGGTTGGCAAAATATGGGTGTGTATGTAAAGCATGTGGTGCCGCTTTGCACTTAGAGCCACAACATAAATGGTACTACGTATACTTTTTAAATTTTTTTTTAGTGCGGTAAGCCGTCGAAATAAAAATGTATCCGAACTTTAACCGGGAAGATGGATATCGACTATCTACGTCGTGGAATCCGGTGATCAGCAAATGTACTCGCCACCTCAACGAACGCCCGCGTGCTGATACTATCAGTGTGGTGTGCCGTAGTGGCTCTCCGAACACAATATTTAGTGATGACGAAGTGAGGGTAATTGAACAAACCCGCACTTCACGAAGACGACGATGAGCTGAAGCCGGACTGGCTTCAGCTCCGTGACCACGGCTCTTGTAATAGGGTCGAAACGTCGGGTAATAAAGAGGTATGTATATATCTCAATAATCGCGTAAAAGACCCGTTTATCTTAAGTTTATAAATAGTACTACGTATTAGAGACTATTGAATAATCTGTAGCTAAACTTGCTAGTGAGGCTGGCATGGGCTCCTAGGTCATTAAAAAACCACTATGCACGCTTATTGACTGAGGGAGCGAACCGACCGAAGGCTCCGTGTCAACTTGCAGACTGGGGAGAATTTCTTTCGTCTGTACCCATCTATCTACGGGTTCTGTCAGATCATGTTTGAGGCCGTATTTATCAACCCATTTGCATGAAACTTTACACACACACTCCTTGCTTACAATAAATAACATTTGAATGATATTTTTTGGATTGGATGACAAATGAAAGAGTAATAAAGATGATATGATAGAGTGGTGAGGAGCGAATTGTGGTCAGCGCTGTCCATGTATGGAGTAAGCAGCAATCTAATACGAGCACTGCAATCACTTTATGAGGGTTCCAGTGCTTGTGTCCGCATAAACGGGACTTACACGGACTGGTTCGGTATCAAACGAGGCGTCAGGCAGGGCTGTGTAGCGTCACCAATGCTGTTTAACCTATACATGGATAACTGTCTGAAAGATCTGAAAGCGAGTGTGTGTGGTTTAAGAATGGATGAATTGACCATCAAGTGCCTCTTATATGCTGATGACCAGGTAATACTTGCGTCATCGGCGGAGGAGTTGCAGGTGATGGTTGATATTTTGAATGACTCTTTGAAAAGGAAGGAAATGAAAGTGAACGCAAGTAAGACGAAAGTAATGGTATTTGAACGAGACGAAAGCATGTCGAACTGTGCGATTGTTATTGAAGGAGAAAGAGTGGAGCAAGTGAAAGAGTTTGTGTATTTAGGGTCCAAGTTTACAAGGGATGGAAGATGTGACGACGACATTGAAAGAAGAGTTATGGCAGGAAATCAAGTGAATGGGGCTCTGCATAACTTTATGAACAGTCAGAAGATTTCCTGGAGGGCTAGGCTGGCTGTTCATAGAGGAGTGCTGGTCCCTACACTTATGTATGGAAGTGAATGTTGGGTTTGGCAGAAGAAGCATGAAAGTAAAATAAATGCAGTGGAAATGAGAAGTTTGAGAAGTATGACTGGGGTGACATTGGTTGAGAAAGTGAGGAACAGTGAGATACGAGAACTTTGCGGTGTATCAGAAGAGGTAGTGAGTAAGATAGAAAAAGGGATGCTTAGATGGTTCGGGCACGTAGAAAGGATGGATGAAAGAAGATTGACGAAACAGATACATAAGGCGGGCGTGAATGGACAGGCAGGTAAGGGTCGACCTAGGCGAACGTACTTCGACCAAATCGGAGATGTTTTGAACAAAGGCCAGGTCAAGAGCACCCAGAACCGGAGAGCGTGCATGAAGATAGTTATGAAAGTGGAAGAAGCGAAAGAAGTATGCCAGGACCGTAGCAAGTGGAATTCCATAGTCTCTGCCTACCCCAATGGGAAAGAGGCGTGATCATATGTATGTATGTATGTAATAAAGAAAATTGAAGAAGAAATTTTCTAAACAAAGCCGCTCCCGAAGTCTACGGTTCAGAGAACCACTAGTTTTACATGTTTCTAACTATTCAAGGAATATTTGATTAACGTGCCTGTACGGCCATCTTGTATGGGCTTCAAAATGTTAAGTTAAAAAAAAGATCACGCAATTCAATCACTCAATTTAAAAAAGTGTTATATGGCATAATAAACAAAAGACTACTAATCACCTATAATTACATAGACTTGTCACTTGTCTATAATAAGGTAAATCCCCGTACATCAATCCCTATTACCCCACTCCTCACGTAATTGTAGATGGAGTTGCTGGTAAACTTAAGAATTGCATTTACTCTGTCAAACATTTGCTCTGTAATCTCTTTATAGTACTTTCAAAATTCACGCAATATTCACTATACCTAGTTGAAACTAAAAAATATCTAATCAAATATAATCCGTACAATATGAAAGAGTCAGCGTATGCTCATATGCATTCAGAATTTAATAAAACGCCAATCCACCACCTAATGGATCCCAAATTACTAGTAAGTACATTCAACGCGCGTCAGATTGAAAATTCACTTAAAATATTCTGGATACAAAATCATTTTTCGCTAAGTGAACAGTACTAAGCAAGGTTCACACTTGAGATAGTATTGAAACATTTTAAATTATACAATATTATTTTGTTATATGCTACGCTGCTCCAAAATGATTAAGTTAAAGAACTTGTTAAAGCATTTTTTGATCATTCATTGGAGATAGTATACGAACGGTTTTTATACAATATTATTTTGTTAAGTAAATAGGTACTACACTGCTCCAAAATGTTAGAGCTTGTTAAACCATTTTAAGCCTATTGATTGCAGGATCTAAGAGATAGATTGAAGACTGGAATATTTTCATGCTTATTTTGCAGCTAAAGGTTAATATTAATATGATTGTGCTAAAGTTTCTCAATTATCAAAAAAGTAAAACGAAAATACTGAATAGAGTTTTGTGAGGTTATCACAATCAATAATACTCAACTCATAATATTATGAACTTTGTGTTGTCAAAATGAGATGCAGGAAAAAAAGCTATCACAGACAGACACAAATCACGTCTTTTTCCCCGAAGGGTCCCAGAGATCGCAGACGCGCTTATTACGCCCACTTTTCGCCAGTGACTTCGTTAACCCCACGTAGGTATCAGGTGTCGAGCTTGTTGTCGTTTCCTGGGACTGAGTATATTTGCTAGAGCGTCCTCCGTTTGTTAGGAGATGCACCTCGTGCAGGTGAGATTTAATTGCGCGCTGTAGATGCTGGTAAGGCTCATTAACACCCAAAACAAGGTATCGTCATAGCTATTCCCCACCGACGCAGCTGCAAGCACCAGCTTAATAAAACTCAACATAATTATCCCTAATTACGTTACAGACCATGCTATCCAATAGTGCAATAAAATCACAGGGCTTCTCATTAACTTCAATGTCCATGTTAATGCATAACAATCGCCATAAACTTCAGTAACAGCCAACAAGATAAATCATTAAGATAAATTGTTGCTATAAATCTGGATCAAGCGACAATTTTATTAGTCTCGCAGGCCCATTCTAAGATCGACAACGGTTTGATTATCGCAGCTTATAATACACTAGAGAGTCATATAACTAATCCTTTACCATTCTAGACTAGATTAATTTGAAACTTAAAAAAAACTGAGTTGTTAGTGGAATCCCTTGAAAACATTGGAAGATGATGATGTCCAAAATTTGCTACATCGGTTTGCGAACAAAAAAATCGCAACAAAATTTATAGCAGTCCATAGCAGATGACACAGATACATAACAGTATTTATTATTATTTTTAGTAGGTACCTAATGATTGTATTCTCATCTTTACTGAAAAATAATTAATACAAAGCGTTTATACCCCGTCAAAACCTTTACTAGCGATCTCTCTAGGAGGTGAAACTTGTTGAAAAGGATAACAGAAATTCAAAGAACTCTTATTTGCTAGTCTTTAAAAACAGTTTCTTTTTCTCATTCTTTCTTTTTTTAAGCCAAAATGTTAAACCGCCATGCAAGATTTTGCAGTTTAATAAACCAGTTTCTTAAATATTTTACGAGTATTTAACTGTTTAATATTCATGAATTTTGCATATTTCATTTGTCGATTTCATTTACATAAACTAATAAAACTTATTCATGAAATTTAAATATGCCGAAATAATTTTAATAATATCTATATCGTAGAATCAAATTCTAAATAATAATTATGGAAGTAATTTTTATTCTTGAGTGTCAATACATTATCAGATCTTAATTTTTTTTTGGGCGAAACCGAAAATAAAAAATTTATCGCCCTTCGTTTGTCTCGCTAAAACTCTGGAATGCCTGGACCGATTTGGCTAATTTTGGTCTTAAAATATTCCTGGAAGTCCAGGGAAGGTATAAAATTAAAAGCTGACTTAAAATATTAATTTGAAAATACTGGAATGTTCATTCTAATTTGGTACTGTTTTGTGAGATTAATTGTGATTAAAGTCTCTGAAAATGCCATGAGGTGAAACCGGTTAGTAAAAATTTAATAAAAACCAGTGAAAAGTACAAGTGTTTTTGTCCAATATGTGTTGCAAATTCCACCATGTGCCATCAATCGACAGTATAAATAGTCCAAAATAAAATGTACAAGTAAGTTTTATTTAACATTTACGTCTTTATATCCCAAGGGGTAGACAGATGCATTTAAAACGCCCACATTTCATTAGTCGCGAGACCCACACGAGAGGAGCCTATTACCGTTTTGAAACACTTTGGGTTTTGTTGACATAAACTAGTCCGTCTGTCAACAGATGCAACCACGTGCAGAATGATTTGGACTATTCAGATATCGATACGCCATAAACAAAAAAAATACAGTATAATATTGTACCGCCGGGCGCCACTAGACATACCCTCTGCTAGTAACCAGAGACGCCCGACAACGGACGTTAGAGCGGCAGGGGCCTTGGGCCGCGGCATTAAAAAAAAAAAAAAAAAAGAAAAAGTTAATATTGTAATGATCAATATTTTCCCACTGTTGTGTTCCAACCTTTATATCGCTACGATTTCTACAGTACTGCGCTTTGCATGCAGGTGTTACTAGTACATCAGAATTTACAGTACCCTTATTTGGAAATTTCATTTTGAAATGTGGCGATTTTCGAAGAATATTTTATGCACAAGTTTTAAACTCTAATGGCATTGAAATTGCAATTGCATAGACAGAAAACTTTTAGTCGTTTTTAGGGTTCAGTAGTAAAAGTCCCTTATAGTTTTGTCTGTCCGTCCGTCCGTCCTTTCTCGGCTTTCCTCCCAAACGGTTAGTGCCAGATACATGAAACTTCGCATGAATATGTATACTTACTACGCCACAAAGTGCTAAAATAAAATTTTGTATTTTTTTTATTTATGGGGTTCCTCCCCTACACGTAAAGTGGACATGATATTTTTTTCAGGCGTCGTGACAGGTATCATTAGATAGGGCCTTTGAATACATAGAGAGGTTGCTAAGATGATTTTTTGATTTAAGTATCCGTTTGCGAGATATTTAGGAGTTATCATTTATCAAGAAATATATTTTATATTCCTTGTAATGAACATTGAAGGAAAACTGTAACGGATGGTGTAACTATGTTAGTTCAGGAGTTATAGAGGCTTGTATGGGGCACCGGTTGTATTGACCAAGCGAGCGAAGCGTTTCAGTTTTAACTCGAGGCCTGGCCGATTTAGCGTTGTTGGTATGTGTGTCAGTTCCGGTCTACAGGCCGCATTTTTCAGCCGATTTTCATGAAATTTGGCACAAGTGTTCTTTGTTGCAAGGCGCAACTTTTGTCGAAGGGATTTTTCGATTGGGGGGAAAATGCGAAAATAACGTGAGGTCTACTGTTCACAAAACCACTAGTTTACTAGGTACTGTTCAATAAGTACTAAAAGTAAAATAATAAATTGCTAAAGATGCTAAGAACTGAATATTGAGAGAAAATATCCACACAATTTTATTAAAATCGGTTCAATGGTTTAGAATAGTTTCGATCTAAAAGCGTCACCGATTTAGGTACAAAGTTGCAGCATTTACAATACCTATTCATAGGGATGCTTTGTATTTTTGCACTGCCGACATAATTAAGGTTCATTAAACTTTGCGTCATTGTTCGTATTTGCTTCGGTCATCACACTTTACACTGAAGCCTCAGCGCGAGCCATAAAGACATTTTTAAGAGCTCCAAAGAATTTTATCAACGCATAATTAACAATCAAGTATCTCATTATACTGCGGAAATTTTATAAGTCTGATGAATCTTCAAAAGTGACAAAATAATATTTAAACATAATATAAATGAATTACTAAGTAGGTACCTCAGATTCGCGGCGGGATACGGATATGGACGTCCATTAATGGACACCCATATCCGCATCCTACAAGCGAACTTGAAGCACTGCCGCGCTGTTTAGGATCTTCTGTACCAGAGCATTGCGCAGTGGTCCATAGACCTGGTCGTGGTCGCCGAGCCGTACTATGCCCACCCGGGAAGCCTGGTGGCGCAAGACGGCTTGGCCTGCATGTTTGGGGGGTCCACCGCAAACACCTCGCGGGTTGCAATTATTGCAAACGGCCGAGGCTGCGTTGCGGCGGAATATGAAAGGGTGACAGTCGTGGCCGCATAAATCTCGCCGAACAACATTAACGACGCTCAGTATGAGCTATGGCTCACTGAGCTCGACGTCGTCTTCACTGCGTGTCGTCCTTGCCCTGTCCTTCTCCTGGGAGACTTTAACGCCTGGTCTCCTCCCCAACCTCGTGGGGCTCCCGGGTAACCAATGGCAGGGGGAGATTACTTGAGGACTGGGCCACTACACGTGGACTAGAGCTACTCAACCAGGGGAATGTCGCCACCTTTTGGCGGTCGGGATCAGTTCGGTCGTGGACAACGTTCGCGACTCCAGCCCTCGCCCACTGTACTATGGGCTGGTGCGTGGAGGAGGGTGTGGAGACGCACTCGGACCACCGATACATACGGTTCGAGGTCGTCCCTCCACCTAACCTTCCACAGCCGGTACCGAATCCCCCGGAACCGCGTTAGGCGCTCAGGAATTTAGACCGGGAGGCTCTCCTGGAAGCATCCATCGTGCAGGCCTGGATTCCGTCGCCGGACATGCCTGTCGACGTGGATGCCGAGGCAGAGTGGTTCAGGAGAGCCATGTCGCAAATCTGCGATGCGGCGATGCCTTGGGTTACACCCGGGCCGGCCAGGAAGCAAGTGTACTGGTGGTCGTTGGAGATTGCACAGCTGCGTGCAGCATGCGTCTCCGCCCGTCGCCAGTACACCAGGTTTCGCCGGAGGCATCGTTGAGCAGACGACGCGGCAGCCCGGGAGGTGGAGCTATATGCGTCCTAAGGGCACTCTCCAAGAAGCGATCACGTGGGCTAAGACGGCAGCCTGCGAGGAGCTCCTGGAGACCCTGGAGCGGAACCCATGGGGACCCGTACCTACAGGTCAGAGGCGAACTCCGACCGAGGGCGCTCCCACTGACCCAGAGTCTCCAGCCTCTCATAATTAGATAAGAAAATAGCTACTTTAGACACTACAAAGATCACATTTATTAAATAAATCATGATTCAAAGAACCAAGTTTGTGTTAAGACATTTTTGTATATGTTTATACAGACGAATATACTCGTAATATATTTATTGTCTTTACTATTTACATAACTATACCTAAACTAAAATTCCTTAGATAATATCTAAAATTTTAAATCTACAAAAACTCACGACAATGAATTTCCTAATGAATAGCTTGAAGTTTTTATACTCGTACAAACCTACGTAATAAAAAATTATATTCTTATCAAATATTATATTATGTGAACCCTGGCCAGTCACTCTGTTGGTGCTCCACGGAATAAGAGGCGCGCCTATTGCCCTTTTAGGCACTTGGGATATATTTGCCAGAGCGTCTAACTTTAAAGATTTTTAAAGAATAAAAGGACGACGAATGCTTAGACAGATGCGTTTGTTACACTCGCATTTCACTAGCTAGGTGTTTGGTCCCACATTACAGTGGTCGAATTTATAACCAATTCCGAGCACTTAAAGTAGGTACATATAATTGTACCTACCAGAGCCTATTCCATCTGTCTGCAGACGCACTACGTACAGCAAGGTTTGGTACCGAAAATTATTAGTAGGGCCCGTTAGCACCTTTAATTTATGAATATTGTATTTCAAAAAACGAAGATGAAACAGGCAGATGGTTTCTTTTAAGCACTTATATAATTATGTGCGACTGAAGACAGCTTGCTGCTGTACATTGACATTTGACTCTGCTCTCGTAAGCTAAGAGATAACTCCCAAAGTTTCAGAAACTTGAGAGTTACCTGTCAAAGTAAAATGTAACAACGAAATCTCGACGAAAACCAAATTACATTCTTGTTCGTTTACCTTTTGAAGCAAAGTCAATGACACAACTGTATGTGCCACTTCCATGTTTTTGACCCCAGGCAAAAATCAAAATACAAAAATTATTATTAAATTGGAATTCCCGTTTATCGTAATGTCCAATAAATAAGATCCGTTTATGAACCTTGGTTACATTGAATAAACATATAAAGATAACAGTCATGGAATAAAATAAATATATACAAAATTTTATTATAAGGTTCAATCTTAGCTGCCAATCCACGGATGGATCTAGCGAGTTCTATGATTTAGATTTTTTTAAATAGGTAATTTTTTTAATGTCACCTGTGCGTGCGAGGTTTACTGTTGGCGAGATCTTATAATATAATGGTAGATATCTAATACAAACATACGAGTATAATAATACAACGTATGTGCTAGTTCTAACCCTCCAAAGCTATTTATCTAACTTTCTGAACGGCTTTTTTGGTACGAATGTTTTTTCCTATCCGAATAGGCCGTCTCTTTTGAGTCACCACCCACTCACTTCAGACCTACGTCAGATAGCTTATGTCCTGTGTTTCGCATGGTTTGTGACAGATTACGCCGGTTTAACGTTAAGATATAGGTAGGACGTGAGGTTGCTATCACTGAGGTCTCGGGTTCTTCAATCCCCGGGGCAGGTCAACTGCAATAATATTAAAATTTGTTTCGGAGTTTGAGGGCATTTCTATTTTTAAAATATACTTAAAATATACTGTACTAAATTACCCAACCCCAAAGTTTATGACAACCAATCCCCCCTCTACCTTGGCAGAAGTCAAAAACGGTTTTGACTCCGGCCTCTTCAACCAAGCTAATCAATGCCCGTTTTTCTCAGTTTCATAGAATTGCAATCAGGCCGTTACGACTTAAATTACTTGCTGTATCTTTATACGAGTATATAGAATCGTAAACGGTTAACAGAGGCGTCATCACATTGCCAATTTTATCACGGTCATGAATTTAATGTGGATTCTTATCAAAGAACGACACGTATCTGTCTATTTAGATGCCCGCAAAGCCGCAGTAGCTTTCAATTAAAAAATATCAAGATCGGTTAACCCAGTTGGAAAATTTGAGGTGACGAACATAAAAAAAATACAGGGTAATTGAGAACCTACTCCTATTTTTTAAGTCTGTTTAAAAGAATAAACCTACATCTCAATACAGTAATTAAACGCATTCCATCGAACCAAGGCCTTTGAGCCAAGGCCAAGGTTGATTAATGAAGACTTGGTTAAGTGCATGCAGTCTAGTGACGTGGTATCGCTGTTGAACCTTGGGATGCAGTCTAGTAAGGTGATTGAACCTTGACTCATCTTTCAAACACAGCAGCTCCTCATAAAAGAGAGCTGTATGTATTGTCACTCACAATCTCTCGTCGGAAACTTAAGAATAAAGTGCCACACTTCTATACTATCTAACTCATTTTGGGAATACCTTTGCAGGCCCAACTTGTATTCATACAAAAGTTTAAATATTGCCCAATTGCTCCCCAGTGTGCCACAGTTTAAATAAACCACGTTTTTGTTATAATTTATGTACAAAATTATTTAAAATTTACATTTCCTTCCAGTAAAGACGAAACAACCTTTATAAATGTTTACGGTAAACAATGATTAAGCGTAATTTGAAAGTCCACCGATGTTTTAAGTAGTTCAAATTGTTTTAGTCTGATTTTCATAGTGATAATGCCTAAATGGGACTTACCACAAGTATCAATATTTATTTACACAAAAATCCGATTTTTTAACAAAAAAAAACGACTTCAAATAGCGTAATAGAACCAAATGTCGGAATGGGACCAAATTGAAATGAGAGGAAGCATTAGCTTTGATTTAAAACAAATAAAATTTGGGTCAGCCAGTCGCAAGTTATGCGGTAACAAACCAAAAAAACATACCTACAGTTGAATTGATAACCTCCTCTGTTTGATGTAACAATATTTACAGAAATACGTATAAAAAAACCTCCACGTCATTACTGGCTACGTTGTCACGTTGAATGGCGATACTAATTGGACTGAGCCAGGAAATAACCCGTCTTCTGGTCCTGAGAAAAACGTAACTCGTATATTCCACGAACAGAATACTCAAAACCATAACGTTTTAAGTTCCAAGACTGTTACCCAACCTGACACGAAAAGTGGAAATATGTTATCATTAGTTAATTTGCTTGAAGGTTACGATAAATGCTACTTAAAGACTTACTACTCTTGTATTTTTGTATTTCAAAGCAATGAGTTTGCTTAAACTATTCTTAAAATATTAAGAAAGAAATTATAAATAGATCACAAAAAATCCCGCCGATGACATCAGTTTTTTTGATCTATTTATAATTTCTTTCTTAATATTTTACTACTCTTGGTTGTATTGAAACACTATTTGTCGTTACTCACAGCAAATATTCAACTTTGCTTTCCATTAGGCTTTACTGCACATAATACAGGAGAAATGGCACACTAAGAAGAACAACGTTCATAAATATAGCAGTAAAAATATTAGTTCACTCAGAAGAACAACATATTTTACTATGTAATACAAACGCGTAGTTACTTAACTGACTAATACAAATAAAATTCCTTCTTTTGCTGCAGTGTTATCTGAAGGGGTTACAATAATATTTATATTTAAGAGTAACTCATATATAAGGTTACTAGTACCTACACTTTTATTAATAAAATGTTGTTGAACAGTGTCTATTATCTACTGTGGCGGCCAACAAAAGAGTTAACAATGGACCGATGATGTGATCACGAGCGCGCGAGTTAACGACTAGAAAAGTAGGTAAAATCAGAAGGAGCTAACACGCGTGAATGAACGAGTTCCACGCGTGCGAGTTGACGAACAAGTCGAACTTTTCCAAAAAATTACTGGTTTCCACTGGTTTTTTTCAACAAACAGCTTTCTTGGTTACCTTATTGGTTGTCCTGTTTCGGAGTAAAAGATCACGACTGATTTTACATAGTAATTTATTTTCATACATACTTTTGCCGGCTGCTACTCGCACGTATTTGATACAATAATGTTTAGTGTACTGAGTTTGAAAAAAAAAACATTAATTCTAAAAATAAAGCGAAACAATGTTTGGTTGGTTTGATGTAGAATAATCTATAAATATTTACGACCTAAACGGATTTAACATAATTACTACCGATTAAAAATGTAATTGTAGTTTATACAAATTTTTCCATACAACGTGACGCAGATTGAATCAAGATGGTGTTGAGAGTGGTTGAGATAAGTGGATTGCATGTTTTCATAGAGATTATAATAAGCATACAACATACAATGCTTATAATGATTTGTAGAGTGCACAATCAAACACTCCTAATCATACATTAATTTGCTGTTGTTGGTGCTATGACATCTAGGTATGTAAGTACTTACATACCTAGATGTTACCCTGATAGGATGGACTACATTTAATCGACTTCGTCACCGAGGCAGCAATCAGTTGGTAATGTAAGGCAAATACCGTACGTACTTTAAATACTTGTTTTTAAAATTAAATCCTTCAACATTTTATTTGAAAAACAAACATTTAAAATACTTTTCTTGCTAATGAACCGTTCTTTCATGCCTCGTTTTTAATTAAAATATCAACACGTTTGTAAAGTCCTTCAGTAGGTACTTTTAATTCGCTTTTTATGCTTAGACTTTAATTGGAATACTCTCGTATTTCTTGCTCCAATTCTCCATATCAGGCCTCCGTCACTCCATGTACTTGCGCGCTATAATTACCTACCGCCCGGCCGAGCTATCTCGGGCCGTTTGCGGACCAAATTCAGTGCGGTTTTCGCAAGCGAAGCGCACGCACGTTGTTCAATTTTAATAGTTCCATTCGTTCGTACGTGTACCTACGATGCCGTCTGGTGCCTTATGTGCTGTAGATGGGTGCAAAACAAGTAAAAGAAGGGATAAACACCTAACATTTTTCCATTTACCTTAACATCGTCTTTTTACGGAAAGTTAAAAGTGCCAACAGATGCGTTTCATAATTATGTAAGAGAACTTGAGACTATGTTTATAATTATGTTTTACGTTCATATCATTATCATTCGTTCGTATAATTTTATATTCACTGACGTCTATAATTATGTTTTATCTAGATGTATTGCACAGCCAGCAGAAACTTATAAAAAAAATATTTTATAAACGATACAATTTTAAACTGCCACATATAAGTCAGAACATATTCACAGTTCTCAATAACATAGACACAAAAAGTTATGTTAATATAATTTTATCGAAAAGGCAGCCCTGCGATTGCTGTGGGATCGCGCGCACAACAGTAGGCTTGAGCATTTAGGCACATTTTAGCATGCAGTGGTATTTGACGCGATGGAGTAGGCTATTATAGCAGTAGGTATTGGAAATGTTCCACTGAGTAAAGTATCTGTTATGTAGTAACTATTTAAGTAACTATTTAGTAATCTGTGTCCATATAAATCCATGTTCAACTAAAACTACCGAAGGCATATTGAGGTGTCTTAAAAATGGATTGAGAGTTTCATTACGAAATTTCAAGTGTTTAGTACATTTTGAATAAACTCACTTGTACCTGTTTCGCCCAATATATGGCATCATCAAAAGTATTCACTTTCACACTACATATAGGTAATCACTTTCTAATTAATATTCCTGAGATATTTACTTAAATTCATCTTGCAGCTACCCATAGCTGACATTAGACTGTACAAATGACTTTATTCAAAATGTATTATTATAAGTTCCACCAAGTGCCAAAAATCGAAAGCATAAATAATCAAGTGTTTAGTATTAATACGGTGGCCGTGGCCGTGTCAGTCGGGTAGTTAATACCCAGTAACTGGTAACAGGTTGGTGAGAACCCCACGAGACCAACGACAAAAATCAACAGCTGTCCTTCGTCGTCGAGTAAGTGATGAAGAGTTATTTATTTTTTGAAGCACGTTTGCTTATCTAAGCTCATCATAGCTTATCTGTCTGATATTAGTGATATTAAGTCAAAGTAATAATTTGCCATCAGATGAACCGTAGGCCTCTTACTACCTGATACTTAAATACCTACCTAAGTATTTTCTTGATACTTACTTTTTCTCAAGGTGAATGACTAAGATTGGTCCTTTAATTTTGATAGTAAGCAATGCTGTGCAAGTATTATAATTGTAAGACTATTATTCCTCTTATATTTATGTTATAGTGTAAACGATATCTAACTTTTCGATTTAGTTACAAAGAGTCATAAAATAGAACCTTGAGTGAATCGTATTCATCCCAAATTATATTATTTTGTTTTGTCTTTGTTTATGTCGCTCGGTATCTGGGTAAATTTCGTCCTAATTTAGTTTCGTGAGTAGCCTTGCCTCGGGCAAACTATATAGAGGCAACCTACGAGGCAACTTAATTGAGGTCACACCAACTATAAAAATAAGATGGCTCTGTAATTGAACGTCAAATAAAAACAGGGTCCATGTGCTTCAGGATCGGGCTATAAATATATAAATAACTTTTCTTCAAAAAAAATGTTAAATTTACTATTTTGCACTGATACTGTGCCAGTACTGTGTCGGAACTGAAGCTTCACTGAGGCTTCACTGAAATGTGTGAATCGACCTTTACTTGTACGGCATGGGGTGTTTGGTACTTATGTCCCAGAATAGTATTCTTTTATCTGTGTATTATTCCAAGAGCTCTCGTACAGCTTATTATATTAAACGTCTCAGTAAATTTATCATTTGTAGTTATGAAGTTTTATGGGCACTAACCCGAGAATGTTACAAGCATATAAATTATTATTCTGTTTACGTAACAATGTAACTTTCCGTCACTTGGTTTTACGATTTAACCGGGTGTTTTATGCTTTGTTTGTACCTACTAAAGTTGAAATACTGCCGGACAAGCAATATATTAATAAGTAATATATATAAATAAATATATTTGGACATTCTTGCAGGACGTCATCTAGTCCAAGTTAAGCTAATGAGCCTGTCCTTCTGAGAGCAGGTCATGCTCGCGAAGAAGGCGGCCGAGAGGGAGACAGAGCGTACCCTCCCCGCCGAGTTCCGTAGTCAGCGGCGAGGGCATCGTAGATTCATCTACGCCCAAGATCATAGCCCTCCATGTTCCGGGCCTGAGGACGGCAGGATCGCCACCCGCCGTCCTTACAGAAGCAGGCTAGAGCCTTTGACCCACAGCACGCAACCAGATTCACTCACCGACACGGGATAAAACCCTACCCCAACGACGCGGGATTATCATCCCGACCAAACCCCCGTAGTGACCACACAGGTGGTCAAAGTCCGCCGGGCGCCAATGGAAATACCTTCTGCGTGTGAACCAGAGACGGACAACAAAGACAACAGACGTACGAGAGGCCGCGGCCTTCGAAAAGTCGAATTAATAACCTCCTCCTTTTTTAAGTCGGTTAAAAATGGCATGAAGTAAAGACGGGGCCATTACCGCGGTGCAGCGGTGTTCCGATAAAACCGCGATATAACCTTCAAACGCTAACAAGGCAAGATTTACGCCAGTAACCTTAGTAGTTGTGGCGACCTTTAATAATAGTGTTTATTAAACAATTTTAACTAGGTGCAAAGGTTGAGGTTTAAGTCAATATTGGAGGTCGTGTATACTCCGTTACAGGTGTTAATATATTTTTATTCTACATTCACGTGATTTTCTGTAGTATTTGTTGTCACAAATACAACACGATATGAAGTAAATAAATTAAATAAATTTTTAATGAAGATAATATCGATACCCCCAAGTGCTCGCGAAGCTTACGTCTTCCCGTGTAAAGCCGGGTAGTAGCCGGCCGTAGGTTTTGAATGCAACCTGACCGGTTTTGCTTTATGGCATTATAAAAGATCCTAAGTCCTTTACTCTTAGATTAGACCAGTTGCGTTAAAATTAAATAAAATATTGAAAAAAATTAAAGTAACTTTGGGTCTTCATAATCTGAATACATTAAGGCATTGGGGTAGATAAGTATACCAGTTATAACTCATGAATGGCTTGATCTATTTAAATTATTTACTTATCTCTAATTGCTTAATAGTTGTATGAACTTAAGAACTAAAAGAATAATAGAAACTTAAAAAATAAGAAAAAGTAATAAATTTAAACACACCACGTGACTTCGCAGAAAGGTTTTTTTTTAGTTACCATTTTACAATAAAAACAATTTACAACTATTACATGTTTTGATTGCATTTGAAAACCACTGAGGTTTGTAAAAAATGCAACAGATAATACATTAAGCGGAGTCGATAAAAAACAAGTTACACAATAAATAACTATACAGACAACATAAGCATTCATTTCTACCAAGATACATTTCTATCAAAAAGTGGGTAGGTACATAAAATTCCTGGCGTACGAGCGCGGAATGGCAAAGTGCACTATTGCACTTTATACGAGTCAAGCAAGCATTGAGATCACTTACACAACATGTCATACATGTTTTGCAAGAAGAATCCCTTTAAATTATGTTTGATATTTATTTCCTTTAGTTCCTTAACATTTGAGGGTAGTTTATTAATTAAACGCAGTACAATATACCGTGTTGTACTCTCACCGAACACGTTAACAGCGCGTGAAGTTTCAAACTTACCAATATTCAAACGAGAAAACATTTCAATTTCAATTTGTTTTTTGTTATTAATGAATCTGTTGAATTAAATATTTTACTTATGCAAAAATTAATTTAATATTGTATTTAATTATTTAGTGTAAATACAATCGATTACATAATAAAATGTCATTAAACAAAATATAAAGTAAATAAATTAATATAATTAATGACGCTACCCGAACTAATAAAACTATGCATTATTCAAAATGTCTCTCACTCTGTGTCAGTCTCTCGTAGGGAACCAGAACTATTATTGCTTCCCAGTGACACGTAAATAAAAGTAAATTATCTGACTAAAAATAAAGTGTTTTATATTTAACCATAACTTCCAATAGAATCGTCTCCAATACTTCAAAAATTAATAAAAATTGTTTCGCTGTGCCATAAGGCTATGTACCAGTAATTATTATAACATCCAACGTCGCTTTTAGCTCCATCGCTACGACCGATAGCAGCGGATCAATAATTTAAAATTTGCCAACACAGTAAAAAAATATTTCTTTTGAGATCTTCCGTTGCGTGAGCTGCGTAAAGTTACGCAAAAAATATGTAGGACGGAATGGTTTATCTTTAAGGGCCCAGACCGCGCACGGACAAAGTCGATTTTGAGCGACAGCAGCGCTATTGTTGCCCGAATCATCCGACGGGCGGGTGAATGACCCAGAGAGCGCGATTTTGAAAATGTTTTGCGACAAACGTTCCACGTTGAGTTATTGTTATTGAAGTTGAATATTTACAGCATAACAAAAATGTTGAATTATTGGAAATAAACGACTGCCTATTTGTAAAATATTCCAAGAGTAGTTTTCGTTATAAAATGATCCTAATTACTAGATAAATAAATAAGAGTAGTTTGAGACACAATTTTTATGATTTTCTATTTATAATAAACAATGTATTTATTTGTAATTTGACTACCAAAGTTTATTCTTATTTCGTAAAATTTTCATTCAATAAAATAATTGCAAATTCAGTAGGAAGTACGGTCGAAATAACATCACGCCTTTCCTCGCTAGTGTTTATATCTACGCAAGGAAATGTGCCTATTGCGTAAACTCAAATACTTTTTGCTTACGATCACCTCGCAATCTAAAAAATCTTCTAGGGTTGTACAAAAAATTGTCAATAAATGAAACACAAGTATAAAAATGGTTCATATAATTAAAAGTAAACAAAATATGAGTCGCCACCTAAAAAGCGTGCTAGGGTTGTACAAAAATTAGTTATAAACAAACATGAAATTTATAAATTATTCATATACTTAATTAAACGAAAGTAAACAATAACAAAATATGAGTTTAAGAGTTTCTAATGTTTTTTTCATTTTAATGATTACTGATCAAATTCTGATTTCTACTAATTTGATGATAAAATCAATTGCTATTGCAAAACCTATCAGAATGAAAATGTTACCAGCTGCCCGATTCACGTAATAAAAACCGTAGCGTAGTGACTTAAAAATGTCACTTCGCACACTTTTTAACCGACTTAAAAAAAGAAGAAGATTCTCAATTCGCTGTATTTTTTGAACCGATTTTGATGATTCTTTTTTTTATTTGAAAGCTGGTGCATCCCGTGTGGTTACATTTTAATTTCATTAGGATTGGACCTTGGGTTTACACCAGGTAACTCTTCAAAATCGTATAGGAATTGTATAGAAATTGAGCTTTTGGAAGATTTATGACAATCCAAGACTAGATAAGTAAGTACGTTAAAAACAGAAAACCAAAAGGCGATTTCTAAGTTTCTAAGTTAAAACGACTTTTGAACTGGCGTGTTTACGTGAATCGACCGGCTGGGTAGTTAAGTTACCTCAGTCTCTTTCAAAATCATTAGACGTTCTTCTCTTTCAAAACACGTAAAGCTCTTTCTTTCCTCTCTTTCATAGCCTCTATGACATTGGGCGGGTCACGAATAGGCATGCTTCGTGACTGCCGAGGATCAACTAATTCTGGAAGGAGGCAATCGTAATAAAATCTAACTAATTTCATCTCCATTTTCTCCTTCCAAAATTTGTCGTCCTTTTCTATAATATAAACTTTCATAGGTACAGTAGCACCAAACCAGATGCCAAGCATGCAAACGTTTCTTTTAGTTATATGTAGCTGTCCCTGAATTTGGAAATACCAGTAATGATTTTTATTTATGACATAACCCTTGGAAGCCTTGTCCTTAACCCAAAAGGTATGTTTGGCCATTGCTTCATCAAGAGTCATGCCAGCTAAAGAATGTGGGCACTTAATTTCAATTAAACCGTTTGCATAAATGCCATCTGGTGTAGTACCAAGAAATTCATATTGATCGTCGACGAACAAACCGCAACCTTGTATACTAATATTCTCTTGAATTTCTAACTGTCTAATTGCAGTTTCTTCGTTTTCGATACCGTACCGTACAGCAGGCAAACTGGAGATATTACTACCATAAACGATTTTACAAACAAGAGCAGCACAACTTGTGCTCTCTCGTTTTTTACAAACTTCCCCGAACGATGATGAGGTTAGTAATTTTCTCCTTGTACTCATCCACTCAGCACTACTTCTTTGCAAATGGGTCGACCTTTCAAGCTCCTCTCTTTCAGCACAAGACAACTTTAAATCAACTAAAAAAGATGACTTGGCTTTCTCATATAATTCTGGACTCAGATCAGGTTTTTCGCAGTTTGGTCCATAGTGAGCGTCTTTCGATACAGCGCTGTGGCTTTTTTTCAATCTTAATTTAGGTTTAGCAATTAAACGGTTTCTACGATTACTATTTTCCACTTTCGCGATCAAAGGATTAGGACTAGATTTAAATATGACTTCATGAGTTTTACTATGAATCGATCCCGTATTAAAAGACACAACAGCAGCTGCGCATCGGCCCGCATAAGAACCACGGGAAGAATAATTTACACGCTTACCCCCAACTAATTTGGCAATTACTCCGTTAAAACTTTCAACTATATTACTTGTGCAATTATGAATTAAACTTCTAGAATGATATGACAGTCTTTTACTTAAAATTTCTACCGCGTCCATTAATCCGCATCCAACAATTGCTGGAAGTAACCCAACAGGTTCTATTCGACGAGTGTCAGGTCTACAAAAATACTCCTTGCAATGTTGGTGATTACCAAATACGTGTTGTGGACCATTTAGGATATCTTCACTAAGATTTTTTATTTTTTCTTCGAGTGACTGATTTTGATCCCCCCAATATTTAATCGCGCATTTTACACCCGTTCTTAAACGCAAATACCTTTCTTTTAGGAATTTCCGCAATTCGCAAGGATACTTAGTGTCTTTCGACAATTTCTCCAAGCTATTGCAGTAGTTTCGTAAAAGATGATTTTTGCATTCAATTTTCTCTACTATTAAATTATCGTACGGACGCGAATCTAATATTTTGTTATAAGTACTGGAATCGCCGTCTGCTACAAATTTATTATAAATTACACCGTGATCAACAAAGGAACGTTTAAACCCCTCAACTATTATGGTCGATTCCATCCCGGTAGATGATCCTGAATAATTCTTGAAACAATGGTGTTCCGGGGGCTGACTGTTGTTCTTTGCGGCTCGTGCACAGACTACGCAGTATTTATTTTTAACTCCAAAAAACAATACTTTATTAGTTTTAATGCCAATTATCGCAGCTGCGCCGGATAAGGCGGAAAAATTCTTACCATAAGATCTCTTGCTCCAACAACCGTCAACAGCAACAGATATTAATGGTGTACCATTTTTATCAACACTACCTATAGACACTGCGTACTCCGCTTCTTCCTTGACAGCTTCTGCCATGGAATGTGCTGCTGTCTTTTCCCACCAATCGCAAACCGTATTATTAATTTCATTGTATAATGAAGGTGACATGATTGGTAGGGCTACTGCGGCACTTAATGTTTTTAACTGATAGTAGCTCCCACCAGATGATATGATACCAGACACAATTTGATGATTCACTTATGGAAGTGAATCATCAAATTGTGTCTGGTATCATATAGTAGAAAGTAGTAGAAAGAAGATAGCATGGGCTATCTTCTTTCTTTTCAACCAAACACACAGTAAATTTCATATTACACATACTACATTTTATGATGAGTTTTGAGTCCAGACCAACTTTTACTTCACCTATTATACTGAGGTAACTTAACTTACAATCCATTGGACCGTGGTCCCCTATGGCCTGAAGAGCTTTAAAAAAAAAAGAAATATCCACTACTCTACGCCCAACTTCCACTTCATCCACCTTTCCCTCTTGACGGTTGTCAATAACTAGTTCCTGTAAAGAAAGATAATGGCTTGATTTTTTTTATAAAAAATAATTCAAAAGGTATGGGCCAAATTTTTTCAAACATAGCTAAGAACTCCCTTAGAATACATCTTTGAAACACAGAACACTAGATCAAAATCTTAAACGTTTTTATCAGTCTTCGTCAATTATGAAAGTGAATAAATAAACATAATAAAAAACTGGTTGCTTGTAAAGTCGGTTTAGGACGATAATTTTATCGGATAACGTCATAATATTATTCTCCATCGCTTGTACTGCGCTCTCGCTTGACCCTAGCGTGACATAATGTGACACTTTTTTGTGCGTGTTGCCGGTGTTCATCGATTTATAAGACGTTATCACGTCATAAATTTAATAAATCCGACTATATGCATAAAAACTCAAAAGGTAAAAAGAAAACAAGTCTACGGTCTTGAATTATGTTACATAAAAATAAATAAGAACACTATTGTAATAAATCGAATTCAACAGTTGAGACCCATTGAAATCCTCACAGGCTCGAAGATATTCCTGACTAGCTAAATATTTCTTTAGAAATAGGCCCCGACTGCTAAATACGCTATATTACAATGGTGTTGTTATTTATTTTTATTACACATTTTCATTTTTTAATCTGTCGGGTTTTAACATTTTTATTGTTTATTTATTTATATTCATAACTGACGAAGACAAATTATAAAAGTGCAAAAGAATTCATACAATATTATGTTCGTGATGAACAGAAATTATAAATTTCCTTTACGCTATACGTATTGGTTTTTTATGGCGTCACTTATTCTATGTCACTCGGGCTTAGAAGACAATTCTAATGATACTAAAACATTAAAATCGGTTCAATAATTTTGAACTTATTGTGCCACAAAGATATATTACTTAGGATACATACATACATACGTACACCAGTCGCGTAAAAGATAATATTTTACAAAAAAAATTCTTGATTTTGGTAAAATACGAGATTTGAACGTGAATTTTCTTTTGAGAAAGTAATTGAGAAGTATGTGTTTGTCTCACAATGAAAATAATAAATATTGCAAAAAAAAACTGTAGGTACTGAGATTTTGTCTTCGCCCATCACTAACTAGTTTGTTTATTTATGTAACAAGTCTACAAGAATTACGTATAACAACTTACCTCTATACAGCGCGTAGCAGTGTTGCTCAGAGTCTCGGCCTGAAGGTTTTCTTCATTTTCAGTACTGGACATATTATTCATCAATATCCACTTTTTATTTATTTTGTAATTTTTGTACAACCCTACGCCAGGCACGGCGCGCCTCTTTGGCGGTAAGTATGTCGACAAAGCCGCGCGCGCGCCCGTGCAATTTCTGATAGGAAACATACCTACTTCCACTTCCACATATTTAGACATGATGAACATGAAAACTAATAATACTGTAACTAATAATAGTGTAAGCAAACTCATTGCTTTGAAATACATAAATATATGAAAACTAATACTATATTATGTAATAAAATTTATTATTATGAAAATTGTTCCTATAGAAATGGACTTTATTACTTATATAGATATTGAAATTACGTAATTATTACCTACTGGACATTGTAATTTTTCTTCTTAGACTGACATACCTAATTGTGTACCTATCTAATTACATGTCAAATCAATATTTACATGCTGTTGTAGGTATATGTCTGAATCAGGCGATCTAAATCATTGTACCTATTTGCTTTGTAATGTACCTACCCTGTTCAAAATGCAAATAGATTATATTATTATTACTACTAAGACATGATAAGCATACACACAAATAAAAGTAATAAAACTAGGATTTTTACTTGACACTAACACAAATCTAGTAAATTTTTTCTAGGTATTTAGGACAAGACGTAGTCAAGTAGGCAGGTAAATAAATAAGTAGGGAGGAACTTACATTTTATTCCGAGATCTTTTGGCTTTCACGTTTTTATAATGCGTACTAAATTTTCTTTTCGCTGGCATGGCACTCAGCAAATTATCCTGCGAAAAGAGACCCTCGATTACCAATTACGTTTATGATACCTATTGCCTTTATCATGTTGAAAAATCTATGTATGTCGTGCAGAGAACTATAAGATGATTGAAAGTCATACCCAGTCATACCCAGTCATACCCCGCCAGTTCATATCTCGAGAAAATAAGGTGGGCAGGGCTTTGATTGTTTCAAGCCTGAATTGATACCTACTTTACAAGGTTCATAAAATGACCTACGCAACAAAGTAAATAATTTTGTATTTCTTACGATTTATATCTAGTTCCATCATGGTTTTCTTTCAGACTTTCATTATATCGGTACTTTCTACTTACTGAAAGTAAATTAGTTATAAAAATATTGTACTTACAGTTTTTCACAAAAACGCCAAATTCACAACACGTAATTTTGCTGTAGCATCCGACACGCGTGGAGTCACTTTGAAATTCTATGGCGCACTGGCGATTAGTTGCGACGATTTCTATCGGGACGCGCTTGAATTTGCATACATTTTTCTATGGAGAATTTACGTAAAACATATCTAGATTTTAGGGCTTTAAAAGGGGAAGTCTTTGTTTGTAAAGGTACAAAAAAAGTACATGGTTATATTTATTGGTTTTTTCAGTGTTCAAAAAGTGTTTCTTTTTATCAATTTGTGTTGATTTATTGGGTTAAATCTGAAAAATACGAAGGCACGTTTTCGAATTTTTTCTCAATTTTGTGCGTTTGTTGACGTTTATTATATAACAACTACAGGGTTTTAAGAGTTAAAATTAGCACTAACATAATTTTTGGTCTTTCATTTTAATATATACAAATTATCGTTGTTATTAATCATATGTAAATAGGTTAAATATGAAAAATCGTAACACTCTTTTCGGTGATTTTCACGATCTGGGCCCTTAAAAGTTCCACAAAAAGTCCGCGACAATATAAATTATGCCTATGGGTCAATGATGTTATAGTAAAAAAGAGGAAGCAGTCGCCAGTCCGCATCATAAGTAGTGTAACGTTTTTGTTGTGTTGGCATGGTTATGTATGATTGTAATTTGTTTTTTTTTTCTCTTTTGTTTCGCTACACCCGCTCATTGTCTATTAGTAGGTACGTCAAGCACTAGTGTTGTCACAAATACAACACGATAAACGACCTCCAATATTGACTTAACCCTCAACCTTTGCACCTAGTTAAAATTGTTTAATAAACACCATTATTAAAGTTCGCCACAACTACTAAGGTTACTGGCGTAAATCTTGCCTTGTTAGCGTTTGAAGGTTATATCGCGGTTTTATCGGAACACCGCTGGACCGGGGTAATGGCCCCGTCTTTATTTCATGCCATTTTTAACCGACTTAAAAAAAGGAGGAGGTTATTAATTCGACTGTATTTTTTATGCTTCTCATATGGGTGAACCGATTTGAGTCTTTTTTATTTGGATTGAAAGCCACTGCTTTCCGTGTGGTTTTATTCCGGCAATGGTCCGGTTTTTGTATTAATGTTTGACATGTTTTTAGGGTTCCGTAGCCAAAGGGTAAACGGGAACCCTATTACTGAGTCTTCGCTGTCCGTCCGTCTGTATTGGACTGTATCTCATGAACCATTATAGTTAGAAAGTTGAAATTTTCACAGATATTTAACTCAAATTCATGTTGCAGCTATATATAGTTATATATAGCTGCAACATGAATTTGATGATAGTTGTTTGACATTAGACTGAGCACTACTATGTTTGAGTTAAATATCTCAGGAGTATTAATTAGATATAGGGATTACCTATGTAGTGTGAAAGTGAATACCTTTGATGATGCCATATATTGGGCGAAACTGGTCAGGATTTTAAATAATAAAGGAAATTGTGGAATGTACAAGTGAGTTTATGCAAAATGTATTATTATAAATTTCACCAAGTGCCGACAATCGATAGTATAAAAAATAATAACTCAAACTCTAAATTTGTATTTAAGTACTTACTGTCTCGTAATATCCTATTTAAGACATACTTATCCTATAGTTTATTTTAAATAATTCACTACTTTATAAACAACAATCCTGGTTAAATATAAGTACTGGCCATTTAATTTAAATTTACGTGGGTTTTACTGAGTTATTTCAGGTTTTTCGTGGGAAATAAGCAATTTTTAACAAACACAAATACACGGTGGGATGGTCTGTAGTGCATCCGCTTTTGACAACGGAGTGTTGGGTTCGATTCCCAGGTCGAATCAATTATTTATTTGATCCACCAAATGTTTGTTTCGGCGTTTGGGTGTTTTCTACGTAAAATTATGTATGTATTTCGAAATAATAACTAGTAGCTGATCGCCGCGGCTCCGCTCAAGTGATATTGTTTCCTCGTTCCTTGTTCTCATCATCTGCCTGCCCTTATCCCATTTATTTGGGGTCGGCGCAACATGTTTTCATCTTCCATACATCCCTGTCACACGACATCTCCTCAGTCACTCCTTTCCTGGTCATATCCTCTTTCACGCATTCTATCCATCTTTTCTTGGGCCTACCTCGAGTTCTCAGGCCATCTACATTCATACTTTGTACCTTTCTTACCACATTACTTTCCTCTCTTCTCGTAACATGTCCATACCATGATAGCCGTTCGCTTCTCACTTTTTCATTTACTGGGGCAACTTTCAAACTTCCTCTAATATACTCGTTCCTTACTTTATCCATCCTTGTTACACCACACATCCATCTTAACATTCGCATTTCCGCTACATGCAGTTTTCTTTCATCCGTCGCTTTTACGGCCACACATGAAAGTCCATACAGGACGGCAGGTCTGACGACAGTCTTGTAAATTTTCCCCTTAAGTTTCGGAGGAAATTGGGGGTCGCATATAGTGGCTTTGACCTGCCGCCATTTCATCCAACCTGCGTCAATTCTGTGCTTCACTGTACGATCGATTTCCCCATCGTCCTGGATAAGAGAGCCGAGGTATCGGAAGCTGGAGCAGACTGGCAATGGTACGCCGTCTAGCGTTATGGGTGTAAAGCTGGAGAGACCGCCGAAATCAGAGAACATGTACTCCGTTTTGGTTCTGCTGATTTTCAAGCCTACACTCTCCAGTTTACACTGCCACTTCTCCAGTCAGCTCTGTACTTCAGGCCCGTCTTCACCGACAAGAACAATGTCATCGGCAAATAGCATAGACCAGGGGGTCTCTTCCTGTATCTCCGATGTCAAGGCATCCATTATTAACAGGAAGAGGTACGGGCTTAGCGCTGAGCCCTGATGCAGGCCTACCTCCACACTGAACTCGTCGGTGTTGCCAGCAGCACATCGTACGTAGGTTCTCGATCGACAATACATTGCACAGATCAACTCTACATACTTCCCAGGCACACCTTTCTCTTTCAAAGCCCACCACAAAACCGTTCTGGGTAATGAAATGAAATGAAATGAAATGAAATTGAAATGAAATTATTTATTTATTTGTATAGGTCAATAAATGGCTCTTACAAACGTCAGTAAGTACTTTTTTTTTATTTTTTTTTTTTTTTTTATTCCGCGGCCCAAGGCCGCGGCCGCTCTAACGTCCGTTGCCGGGCGTCCCTGGTTACTGGCAGAGGGTATGTCCAGTGGCGCCCGGCGGACTTTGACCACCCCTGTGGTCTCTGCGGGTGTTTGTTCGGGACGAGAATCCCGCGTCATTGGGGTCGGGTTTTATCCCGCGTCAGTGAGTGAATCTGGTTGCGTGCTATGGGGCAAAGGCCCCGCAGCACGCAACCCTTCTAGCCTGCTTCTGTAAGGACGGTGGGTGGCGATCCCGCCGTCCTCAGGCCCCGATCATGGAGGACGATAGTCTTGGGCGTAGTCGCGTAGTCTGGGGCGGCCTGGCCGCCGACTACGGAACTCGGCGGGGAGGGTACGCTCCCTCTCCCTCCCGGCCGCCTCCTTCGCGAGCATGACTTGCTCGCAGAAGGACACGGCCGCGTTCCACCTACTCCCGCTGGATACCATGGCTTGAAGCATGGTCCCCAGCGAGAGGGTATCCACGCCCAGACCCACTACGAGGTCCCGGCGCTGACTCGCCCACGCTGAGCACTCCACCAACGTGTGGAGTGCGGTGTCGTCGTCGGAAACCTCGCAGTGTTGACACCGGGGTGTGACCTCACGATGCATGCGAAACAGATAGCTACCGAAGCATCCATGCCCGGCAACCATCTGCGTCGCACGGTACGTGAGGTCACCATGCTGCCTCTGCAGCCAATCGTCCATGATCGGTCTCACCGCCGCGATGAAGATGGCACCCCCCTTGGGTTGCTCAAGTCGCACCCTCCATGACTCCATGAGATCCTGGCGGAGTTGGGACCGCTGGTCCTCGATTTCTCGAGACGCAGGCCTGTGGTCCCGCTCCAGCGCCTCCTTGCGCCATTGGAACAATGACGCAAGGGCTCTCGCTTCCAGGTCCCATGGAGGGGTCCCGGCTAGGAGACATGCAGCCTCTCCGGAGATCGTGCGGTACCCCCGTACGGTTCTGACGGTCAAGGTTCTAAGTGGTCTGTTTAACAGAGTCACGTTCCCCTTGACCGCCAACCTATCCGCCCATACGGGAGCCCCGTATAGGGCCATACTCCACACGATCCCCAGGTACAGTTTCCTGCAGGAGGCGTTGGGTCCCTTTAGGTTGGGCATCAGTCGCGAAAGCGCGACCGATGCCTGCGTCACCTTGGGGACCAAACTTCGGAAATGTGGTCCGAAGTTCCATCGGCTATCAAGTACGATCCCTAGGTACTTCATCGAGGGCTTGATGCCGATGCTAACGCCTCCCACATTTATGCTGGAACCTTCTGGTGGACCGTTCCGAGGTCTGTGAAAACACAGAACCTCGGACTTGTGCAAGGCCACCTCCAGTCCCAGCTGCCGTATCCGACCCACGACTCGAGCAACACCCGTCGTGACCTTGAGTGCTGCCTCCTGGTACGTTGCACCCCGCGCCGTGACGAGGGTATCGTCGGCGTAGCACGTTACGCCGACACCCCTAGGCAACGCACCCCGCAGCACCCAGTCGTAGCCGATGTTCCACAGAAGCGGCCCCAGGACCGACCCCTGCGGAACACCGCACGACACATCTCGCCGAGCTGGCCCGAGCCAGCTGGGGAAAGCTATGGCCCTCTCCGAGAGATAGGCCCCGACAATACGACGGAGGTAGAGAGGCGTTTCGTGATACACGAGCGCCTCCCTAACGCAGCTCCATGGCAAGGTGTTGAACGCGTTGGCGATGTCAAGAGACACCGCCACCACCACCTTGCCCTGCGAGACTGCTTCCTCCGTCAGGCTCTTCACGCGCATGATCGCGCTCACGGTGGAGCGTCCCCGACGGAAACCGAACTGGTTATCCGCCAGGTCTGGCCCCACACTCGTGAGATGCTCGACGAGGCGTTCCGCGATAATTCGCTCAAAGAGCTTACACACCTCGTCGAGCAACACGATCGGCCGGTATCCGGACGGTGAGTCCACCGGCCGCCCCGCCTTACGGATCAGGACCAGTTTCCCCGTCCTCCACACCTTGGGAAACTGGCCCCTCGTCAGTAAGTACTTAAAATAAAAAATGTCATTGCTTCTATATTTACATGTACTGCCAGATTCGCAAAGCAATAAGTAGAACCGAGAGAAAGAACCTGGCAATAAAACTCTCGGTCACTCTTTTCAAATAATTGACTCATTTACACATTTTCTTAAGACTAAATGTGGACGAATGTGCATTGGTCTCGTGTCAAAATCAAAAAGAGTGTATAATACAACAAAAAAATTATTATAGTCGCCTAAGTACAATATGCTACAATTACGGCATTTTAGGAGGCGCCTGCACCATGCTCAAGCCAGACACTTTTATCATTAAGGTAATCAACTGTCTTATAATATGCTTTTTGACATAATTAAAGTGGTCTTTATAAAGTTTTTAAATTTATTGTCGGGCATACAAAGGACCGATTCAGGCAATTTATTATAAAAGCGTATACCTTGAAAGAATGACTAACCTTGCCAAGCCGATAACACGGAGGGAGTAGTTTATTTTTATTACGTAGATTTCTGTCTGTAACGTCACTTACTTTAGTATAACTAGATATATTTTTCCTGACATACAGTATGTTATCAAATATATATTGGGAAGCTACAGTTAAAATATTAATATCTTTAAATCGCTCCCTAAGAGAATCTCTTTTACCTAAACAATAAATGGCACGGACTGCCCTCTTTTGTAATATAAAAATTGTTTCTATATCTGCTGCATTTCCCCAAAGTAGTATTCCATAGGACATCAAGCTATGGAAGTAACCAAAGTAAACTAGCCTAGCAGTAGCTACATCTGTCAACTGCCTAATCCGTCTCACAGCATACGCAGCAGAGCTAAGCTTATTAGCTAAAATGGTGATATGATCACCCCATTGTAATTTAGAATCTATTGTTATTCCTAAAAAGGTAGTGTTATTTACAAATTCTAACCTTTGGCTACCCAGCACGACATGGACGTTTGCTTGTCTGACATTGGGCATTGTAAATTTAACGCATTTAGTCATTTCTGCATTCAACAATAGGTTGTTTGTAGAAAACCAATTTGAAATATCATTTAAAATATTATTAACATTATTCGCATCTGTACTATGCCGATTTACTTTGAATATAAGTGATGTATCATCCGCGAACATTACTATTCCAGCTTGTGCCTCGATCATGCAAGGCAAGACATTAACATAAACCAAGAAGAGAAAAGGCCCTAGAATTGATCTCTGAGGTACGCCTATTTTGACGTTAGTTCCGTTTGACTTAACGTTGTTCACTTGAACAGTCTGCAGCCTATCTGTCAGGTAAGATCCTAATAGTTCTAAGGATTTTTTGTCAAAACCATACCGACGTAACTTTAGCAAAAGTGTCTGATGGTCAACACAATCAAATGCTATCCGGTTGTATGCCTTCTCGAGATCTATAAACACCATATGCAAGTTTTTGTGTGCACGCCTATGTTTCTCAGAGAGCTGGCGGAGTGCAAATATGGCGTCTGTAGTCCCGCGACCAGGCATAAATCCGAACTGGTTTTGGGTAACTTCGCTTTCCTCTCGCACTCGTTTCTCTATCACTTTCTCCCAAACTTTCATACTGTGTGACATGAGCTTTATTCCTCGATAGTTACCGCAGTCTTGTACATCACTCTTATTTTGAAAAATGGGCACTAGTGAACTATTGCACCATTCATCGGGGATCGTCACCTCATACAATAACTTATTGAAGAATAAAGTCAGCCACAGACATCCATCTTCTCCCAATTTCTTCCACACTTCCACTGGAATGCCGTCGGGCCCTACTGCTTTCCCATTCTTCATATTTCGTACCGCCGTTCTTACTTCATCTTTGGCAATATCCTTCACTAAACCTACATTTACTCGTCCCTCATTTAAATTTCCACTCCACGCATTCTCTTCATTCATAAGTTTTTCAAAATACACTTTCCATCGATTTCTTACGTCATCTTCTTTTACTAAAACTGTACCCTTTTCATCTTTTATACATCTCACATGTTTTACATCTTTCGTTCTATCTTCTCTTTCTTTCGCTAAGCGGTAAATTTCTTTTTGGCCTTTAGGTCCATCAAGGGCTTTAAGTAGTTGTTCTTGAGCCTGGGATCTAGCTATCGCTACCGCTTTTTTTGCCTTTTTACTCAATTCCTTATACCTTACCTTTTTTGCTTCTTTTTCACTTTCATTCCCTTTTTCTTTCTGCCAATCCTTAAAAGCATTCTTCTTTTCTTTAATCACCTCCTGTACCTCCTTATTCCACCACCATGTATCCCTATCAATAACACTTTTACCTTTCGTTTCGCCAAACACTTCTTTTGCTTCTTTCCTGATACAACTTGCCATTTCATTCCAACACTCATTCGCTGATTTATCCACCATATCTTTCATTATTATCATTTTATTTACCACTCGTTCTTTAAACTTGCTTGCATATTCATTCTTCTCTATCAACCACCACTTGATTCGAGGAGGTAGGGGCTGTTGGCGTGTTTGCGGAACTACTTTGACAATTAAGTCGAGAGTGAGTAGTTTATGTTGCTTCACTACTCCTTCCCCTGGCAGCACCTTACAGTTTTTGACACAAAACAACCTACTCCTCCGGATAAGAAAGTAGTCGATCTGTGTCAAGTGAATACCACTCTTGTATGTAATTAGGTGCGGATTCCGTTTCTTAAACCAAGTATTCACAATCGCCAGGTTAAGGAAAGAAGCAACTTGTAGCAGTGTTTCACCGTCGCTGTTACGGGTTCCGTAGCCCCATCCTCCATGTACTCTTTCATAGTCATCATTTACTCTTCCTACATGGCCATTAAAATCACCTCCTATACATATTTCCTCACTTTCTGGTATACTCATCATAACTGTATCAAATTCCTCCCAAAACTTTTCTTTCTCCCTGTCATCACATCTGCTCTGTGGTACATACACGCTGATCACATTTAGCACCAGACTCTCACATACTACTTTCACAACTATTATCCTGTCGTTCACTCTTTTCACGTCGGTCACTCCTTCTTTCAGATTAACGTCCAGTACTACACCAACTCCATTTCTTTTTCCATCACTCCCACTGTAATATAACTTATATCCTTCACCAATCTCTCTTGCACTTGCGCCCTTCCACTTAGTCTCTTGCAAACAAGCTACATTTATTCTTCTTCTTTTAAACACATCGGCTAATTCTCTTCCTTTCCCAGTCATAGACCCAACATTCCAACTTGCATATCTCAGTCTTACTTCTCTTTCGCTATGGGCTTGCGTCTTACGTCGCATCCACCCCCGATGCGACAACCCTTGTCCTCTTCCCACAGGTACCGGGTGCTGTCCCTGCGCGTCGCCTGTGGGGTACGCCCTAACTCTAAGTCGCTTTCTTTTTTTACCTGTCATGTTGCTAAATGTTTTGGCTATGAGTTTTTATGACCGGCCGCCTGCCTGACGTCAACCCTCCTTGGGAATGTTATTGTAGGCGGTTTTCCCTCCGCCTGTTGGGTGCCTACTGCCTACCAGTGCCGGTTGTTATGCACGACACCCCTGGGTTGAGTTAGGGCTGGCACATTCTATGTTTTTCTTTCGCTCCCAGGCCAGCATGGAAGATTCCGGTTCCCGTGGAAACATAATTATATAGATAGAAGAGATAGACAGAAAATCAACACATTGATAATTATTTTTTTATTATTAAATGCCTTTATTTCGGATGTATGTAAATTTGTGAAAAATAGTGATAATCATAATCTAAACTTAAGAAATAAGGATAAACTGGCTGTTCCTAAATTTAGGTTTCATAAAGTGAGTAATTCTTTTGCGGGGAACTTTATTCGAATGTACAATACATTGACAACCGAAATAGCAAATTTATCTGTTAATAAATTTAAAAAACTAATAAAACGTAAATTGTGCCATAAAGCTTATTATAGTATTAATGATTTCTTAGATGACAAGGCTGCCTGGTTGTAACACGAATTGCTCCTTTCTAAATAACTCTGTATTAGATTTAAGATGAAATATTTTGGAAAAAAGCCGAACTGAGTTTCTTGAGGGCTCTTCTCAGTCTCGTTGCATTTTGGAACCCTCGGTAGAGTCACACCAACTTTTGACGAATCTAAATAATTTTCTAAAAATTTCAAAGATAATAAACGTTATTTTATTTTATTTATTTTGTACAGTTTCAACTCAGACTCAATTTAAATTAAATTATGTTCAGCTGTCGACGTCCGTTTGCCTGTTGACAAAGGCCTCCTCCAACGACTTCCACCTTTCTCTGTCTCTTGCTAGCCTAGTCCAAGTATGGCCTGCTGTGGCCTTCACCTCGTCCTCCCACCTCGTGTACTGGCAGCCTCTGTTTATTTTTCCATCACATGATACAAACAAACAAATACATAACGGACGACAATTAAATGTACAAAGGGTAGCCTTATTGTCAACAGCGATCTCTTCCAGGCAACCTTTAGATAGACTGGAATGAAGTAATGCATAATTATTACCGGGATAAAAAGTATCATATGCTACTCAGAAATAATGTAACATTTCAGTGAAAGAATTTTTTAAATCAGATCAGTAGTTACGCTTCAAACAAACAAACAATCAAATATTTCCTCTGTATAATATTAGTTTATACAAATATTTGGGTTTCATTACGGAACGTTTTATTCAAGTTATCAAAAGTAATCTAAATTAACTTAAAGTTATGAAACATAAGTAATAACCCAGACGAAGCAACTGGGGATGTAAATAAGCCAATTAAGTTCTCAATGGTCGTACACAATGAGATTTGAAAACAGGCTTATTTAAACTGCTCACCCTGTGCAAAGATTCCATCTGAGCTACTGTCTTGTTTAATTACGATTCCTCTTGTTAACAACTTAATTATGTCATTTATTCGTCTTTTAGTTATTAACTGATTTAAAAAAAGGAGAATTTAACAGCATATCTTCACTACAAACGAGATAATCTCGATATAAATATTTATATTACATGTACTACGAGTATGAATAGTTTTTGAATAGGCATAGGTACCTACTTGTAAAGCAAATCGATTTCAGGTTATGACGTTATTTTGCGTGCGTACCAGAGACGCCCGGCAAAGGACGAGGAAGCAGTTGCATTCTTGGCCGTAAAATAAAAAAAAAATTAAGACGTAACAGAAAGTCTGTTCCACTACACTCTCTAACTAGTTATCTTTAAGATATTAACGAAGTATAAGATAAAAAGTGTCAAGTGAGTTTGTCTCATTCATAATGTAGGTACCTACTACAAACAACTGAACCAATTTAATTTAAAAAAAATGTAGGTGGCGCTGAATGGCGGATCGGAGAACTTGTTACCGTCACAGTAGCAACAGCGGGCCCAATTATAAACGAAAACCATCTTCAAATTCACATGAATACAAAATATTGATTTTTAAAATCGGTCTAGCCTTAAAATATTTTGGCCTTAAAATATTTGTTAAAGTTTGAAACAGATTAAAAAAAAAATACAAAACAATCCTTAGATCTAATAGAGTAGGTAAATTAAATCTCAAAATAATAGGCATTGAAATATCAAACACCAATTACAACATTGTTGTACCAAAATTAATCCAATAATTACGTCAGCACCAACCTTATCTCATTTCAACAAAGGTAATACTAAATTAAGAAGTAATCCACCAGCATTAGACCGGGATCTCCGAAATAAAACCGCTAAGTTGTTCTATTATTCTGATGTTTTTATTTTTCTGACTTGAAAACCTAATTTTGTCTAACTAGTTATCTTTAAGATATTAACGAAGTATAAGATAAAAAGTGTCAAGTGAGTTTGTCTCATTCATAATGTAGGTACCTACTACAAACAACTGAACCAATTTAATTTAAAAAAAATGTAGGTGGCGCTGAATGGCGGATCGGAGAACTTGTTACCGTCACAGTAGCAACAGCGGGCCCAATTATAAACGAAAACCATCTTCAAATTCACATGAATACAAAATATTGATTTTTAAAATCGGTCTAGCCTTAAAATATTTTGGCCTTAAAATATTTGTTAAAGTTTGAAACAGATTAAAAAAAAAATACAAAACAATCCTTAGATCTAATAGAGTAGGTAAATTAAATCTCAAAATAATAGGCATTGAAATATCAAACACCAATTACAACATTGTTGTACCAAAATTAATCCAATAATTACGTCAGCACCAACCTTATCTCATTTCAACAAAGGTAATACTAAATTAAGAAGTAATCCACCAGCATTAGACCGGGATCTCCGAAATAAAACCGCTAAGTTGTTCTATTATTCTGATGTTTTTATTTTTCTGACTTGAAAACCTAATTTTGTCGTAGACTTTAAACGGTGTAAATTATATGTTTTATTATACTCGTAACTTGTCTCCGTCAAGAATGTCATTATTTATCATTAAAAGATCATTAGCCAAGGAAATGTACTCTCATGAATGCCTTTAAGTCACTCACTTATGTGTCACTTATGTTAAAGGCATTAATGGCGTAATTAAAAGGCATTCATAATACACAAGAATCAGTATTAGAATTGAGAGAAAAGTATTTTAAAGTAAAAGGTATTTTAAGTACGAATAAATAGAGGAAGGATGTATATTTTTTAGGGTTCCGTACCCAAACAGTAAAACGGGAAGCCTATTACTAAGACTCCGCTGTCCGTCCGTCCGTCTGTCACCAGGCTGTATCTCATAAACCATAATAGTTAGAAAGTTGAAATTTTCCTAGATGATGTAGGTACTCTGTTGCCCCTATGACAACAAATATAAAAAAAAACCGCCAAATGCGTGTCGGGCCACGCATAATATAGGGTTCCGTAGTCACGTACTCGTATTATAGGCTCTATAACTCCTAAACTGTCCGTCCGTTAAAGTTTTCCATGAACTACCTTCATGATTTTTTTCAGATTCTCTGAGCTACCCGTTTAAATTTTAGAGGGGGGGGGGGGTGGGGGGGGATACTGTTTTAACAAAAAATTAATAAGCAAAAAATAAGCAAAAAAAAAATTGCTTGTACTGCTTTATGGATCTCGACAACTGATAAACACACTTTTAAACACTTATTCTTATTCAATAGAGGGGCTCATGGTCTATTGGTAACCAACAATGTTTACACATTGCAAAGGTTAAGCAACATCGATTCAGGCCGGTCTTAGGATCGGTGACCATTTCTTAAGACATTGAGACCCTTCCGTGCCTCGGAGAGCACGTTAATCCGTCGTTCCTGGTTGTCATACAAACATCTATGGCAGTCATTAGGGGTAGTTGGAGTCCTAAATCAAAAATCCGACCGGACTTACTACAGAACTTCGATATCGCTCATGGGTTGTGGAGGTCAGATGGCAGTCGCTTCACAGAAAATATCGAAGTTCAGCCGAATCGCAGTTAGATTGGAAATCCCACCTCAACCGCGTTGGGAAAAAGTCTCGGTGGATGACGACTTATTTAATAGGAAAAGTCATACGTAGGTCACACTATAAGTTTTGCGTAACTTAAAAAAACAACATGTTAAAACCAAAATATTATGTTTATCTTAGCTTTTCAAAATACTCTCCTTTACATTTTAAACATTTTTTCATGCAATCGAACCATTTTTTAAAACAGGAGGACCACAGATCTGAAGGCATGTTTTCTACGTACTGATTGAACGCTATCACTGCCTCTTAGGAGTTGGTAAAAGTGAAACCTCTCATCAAATCTTTGATTTTGGGGAAAATACAGAAATCACAGGGTGCTAGGTCGGGGCTATGCGCAGGATGGGTGACGAGTTGTACTTTTTCGGAAGCTAAAAATTACTTTGTTTTGTTGGCCGTGTGTGAAGAAGCGTTGTCATGATGTAGGAGAACGCGGCTTTTGGGTCGTCTTTCGCGAACTTTTTCTAACACCCTGGGTAAACAAATGGTAGAATACCACTCGGCATTAACACTCTTTTGATTTTTAAGTGGAATTGTACAGATGGGACCCGTAGCTGAGAAAAAAAAAAGAGTCTTTGAATTGTCTCATAGGTAATCCGCGGGTTTTCTTCAATTAACCACTTAACAGTAGCCACATTATTTTCGTTGACAGCAGTTGAATGCCGCCCTTCACGAAATTCGTCATGTAAAGAAACTCGACCTCTCTCAAGTTCAGCAAACCATCGCCACACGGTGCTCAAACAAGGTGCTTCTCTCCCAAAAGCATTTTGAAGAGGAGCGGCACAGCCTTGCGGAGAGAGAGAACTTTTAAAATCATAAAAAATCATTGCTCTAAAATTTTCGTTGCATACGTAGAACTTTGATGTGTGATAAAAAACAATTCACAAATGATTTCCCGCCAATTGCTTTTTTTTATTACTAAAAAAGGTGCAACGTTTAAAAAAATATAACATTCGAGATTCAAATAGTTCAAATTCGAAATCAAAATATCATTATTCATGTAGGTCACAAAGTAACGCTTATGAACGTCAAAAAAAGAAAATGCTTCTACATTTACATTTACCGCCAGATTCGCAAGGCAATAGGTAGAGCCTGTGAGGAAAGAACCTGGCAAGAAAAACCAGTTCCGATTAGCTAGATGTGCAAAACTTTTAGTGTGCCCCATGTATAAAGATTTTTTTAGTGTCAATTCCGTAAACTTAATACATACTCCGTGGTTTAGTGTAATAACAGCGACATTATTTTTCAAGCTAACTTCACTTCATTTAATATCTTAATCTATATTAACTAGTATCATAATAATGTGTAGGTAATCAAATGCAAAATAAAATGTGTATGGGTAATCTCCGGATCTACTGAACCGATTATAATAATTCTTTCAGAATTACTCTGAGTGCTATAGACTATAAATTATATTGATATCATGTTTAAATGTGCCACGATAGGTATTTGTTTAGCGTGTCAAAAACACCTCTTAAAATAGTGTTTTTTTGCATTTGCGTCTAAACAGACGATTATAATGGAAAACAATGTTTGGAAATTTTATTTAACTTAACTAATTCTACAAATAAGTCGGCTATAAGTACATACAATATCTCTTTCTTTTATATTTTAGTAGATATATTATATGCTTTTATGTTTTAATAAAGTATTTTTCAGCATGTTCATTTTTGAATAGTTATTTAAATAACAACATATTAATGCTTATCAAAATAAGTTATTTTATGATCACAAGCATATCACAGAAATACTACTAAATTGGCCTTTACAGTATAACAATAATTGGTCATGTAGTTTCGGAGATAATACTAGGTATGCAATGCATGCTGATAATTGCAAATGTAGAGCGGTGCAAATATTTTTATTAGGTACATATCAGAATCAGAAAAAACACTTCAATTAATTAATCGAATGAAAAAAAACTATTTTCATTGTTGACGCAAATGTTTCCATGGCAACCATTTAATCATTTGGTTTTTCGGTGATTATTCCTCGATGGTGCATCCGATTTCGAAAATCGTTTTTCCGAAGCCACCAGCTGCATGTCTTGCACGCGCGTGCCAATTTTGGAATTTCTAGCTAAATGTTAAATCGTCGATGGCCAGGACAGTTTCAGTGATTATTCCTCCGTGGTCAGCTCTATTTTCATGATTTCAGATATATGCACTCCCGGGTATGATGTCGACCAGCATGCCAAATTTGGTCAAAATCGATCGAACCGTTTCGGAGGAGTAGACGCACAAGCGGTTTACACTTGTCGCCTAAGATTGAGCTCAACTCAATAAAATACAAATTGCTGCATGCCGCTCTAGCCTGTCAAACCGCGCTCAAAAACTTAAAAAAAAATGGGAGCACGGGCGGATGATGGGCGGGTGATGACATCGTGATGTTGTCTTACTATCTCGTAGAAAAAAAGGAATAACTCTACAACCAAACCATATTTTACAATTCTGTAAACGGCAATAGGTTTATTGATATATATTTGATGATCAAGCCCCAAAAAATGAATAATAATGCAAACAAATTATTTATTATATATTAGTCCAAAATTTGGAAACCAAGAATTTTTTAAAATTCAAGAATTCAAATGAATTTCAAGAAAATTCAAATGAATTTCAAAGAACAAGGACCTATGCTATCTAATAACGTAAATAATTTGATAAAAGACTTCAAGGTGTTTATAATAACACCACATAAAACTCGACCCCCCGAAACATAAAATCAACGGGCCAATTTATAACGGTTTTCCACCAAATTTGTCTAGCTATTATTACACTGAAATATATAATTACGTACATAATCGTTCTCAAAACGAGTTCTAATGAATTTACAGAGATAAAAAGTATCTTTATTTATACTTTTTATTCGTCCGTGGACTCCATGCGAACCTCGATACCGTCCACCACCACCTTGAGACGGCACGGCCCGCTGTGATGTTCCTCACGGAGACACAAATACGCCGCCCTGACGACACGTCTTACCTGTGTTACCCCAGCTATGTCATCGAGGAACAATTTCGAGACAAAGCCGGGGTGTGCGTGTTCGTTAGGGCGGATGTTTGCTGCCGCCGGTTGCGCTGCCTAGAGAACCCCTCCAATTCCGTCCTTTGGCTGCACGTAGACCATGGCTCTATGAGCCAGATCTACGTGTGCGTCTACCGATCCCACACAGGGGATTCTGAGACAACAAAGCTCTTCCAGTACCTCAGCGAGACGGCTGATGAAGCGCAGGTGCGGTTCCCGAACGCTGATCTAGTATTTCTGGGGGACTTCAATGGCCATCACATTGAATGGCTGGGGTCCCTCAAGACTGATCATGCGGGTAGAGCCGCCCATGCGTTCGCTCTCTCCCACGGTCTGACCCAGATGGTATACGGGATCACCCGGATACCAGACAGGTCAGATCACGCGCCCGCTCTGCTGGATCTACTGCTGACGAGTCGCCCAGCCCAGTACAGTGTTTCGGTAGGAGCCCCACTGGGTAGTTCCGACCACTGTGTTGTTCACGCTGGCATGAAGGTGTCACCTCCTGCACGTCCTGTACAAACGTCACGACGACTATGGCACTACTCGTCAGCGGATTGGGACGGTCTACGCGATTATTATGCGTCCGTCCCCTGGAGCCAGCGCTGCTTTGTAGGAAAGGCTCCTTCGGATAGTGCTTCTGCTATTGCTGGCAAGATCAGTTTAGGGATGGATTATTACATCCCTTTCACTGATGTCGCCAGTATCCGCAGAGCCCGTCCCTGGTTCAGGCGAGATTGTGCCAAAGCTGTTCGACAAAAACAGTCGGCATATCGCGCCTGGATCAGGGCCCGGGCTGTGCGCGACCCAAACGTGGGCCACCTCAAAGCAGCGTACAACCGGGCCACAAAGTCGAGTAAGAGGGCCTTATAAGAGAGCGGATGCCCAGCGCGTCGCGCGGCTTGGTCAGGAGCTCACTTCCCATCCCACGGGCAGCCGTGGATTCTGGCAACTGGCCAAAGCCGTGCAATCTAACTTTTGTCAGCCCTCGCTGCCACCGCTGCGTTACCCAGATGGAACACTGGCTCACAAAGCCCAAGAGAAAGCGGATATGCTCGCAGACCTCTTTGCGGCTAATTCCCGGGTCGACGACCGTGGCCTGCAGCCCCCCGCCATCGCCAACTGTGGCCACACAATGCCTGATATTGTTATCAGGCAATGTGATGTACGGGCAGTGCTGCGGTCACTCGACACGCGGAAAGCCAGTGGCCCTGACGGCATTCCGGCGGTGGTGCTACGAAAATGTGCAGCTGAGTTGTCTCCAGTATTAACGCGTCTGTACCGCCTGTCATACTCTTCAGGGCTCGTGCCGGAGGTCTGGAAGGTGGCGAACGTACAACCGATCCCCAAGAAAGGGGATCGGTCCGATCCAGGCAACTATCGACCCATAGCTGTCACCTCAGTCATTTGCAAGGTGCTTGAGCTCCTCATAAATAAGCAGCTCATGCAATTCCTAGAGGATCACTCGCTAATCAATGATCGACAATACGGCTTCAGGCCAAAGCGATCAACGGGTGATCTTCTGGCATTCGTAACGCATGTCTGGGGTGGGGCTATGGAAAGGCACGGCGAGTCCTTGGCTATTAGCCTGGACATCGCCAAAGCCTTCGATAGGGTCTGGCATGCTTCGCTCCTTTCCAAGCTTCCGGCATATGGTCTACCTCCTCAACTGTGCAGCTGGATTGCCAGCTTTTTAAACGAGCGCCGAGTGCGGGTCCTCTGCGATGGCCAGGCTTCTCGCTTCTTGCAAGTGAACGCCGGGGTACCGCAGGGGTCCGTACTATCACCAACTCTCTTTCTTCTGCATATCAATGATATGCTATCCCTCGGGAACATTCATTGCTATGCAGATGACAGCACACTGCACGGGAGTTACTCGGTTCGTCCGACGGCGGGGCGATCTGAGATTGAGGAGGAGAGACGACGACTCGTGGCTGATCTCGACCGTAACCTCGACAGTATCTCTCAATGGGGTACCGAGAACCTGGTCGAGTTCAATGCCCGCAAAACACAGGCGTGTGCATTTACTGCAAAGAAATCCCCTTTCCTTCCCCTACCCTCTCTTCAGAATGCATTATTACCAATGAAGGACAACCTGATATCCTTGGCATAGACGTTCGTCGAGAGCTCAATAATAAAAACTACATCGAAAGATGTATAGGGCTAGCTTCGCGGAAACTAGGAATACTGAATAAGGTAAAGAGATTCTTTACACCGGACCAGAGGTGTCTGCTGTACAAGGCGCAGATTAGACCCTGCGTCGAATACTGCTCTCACCTCTGGGACGGCTCCGCGAAGTATCTGCTGGACGCTCTCGACGCTATGCAGCGACGGGCTATCCGTATTATAGATTGTCCGGAGGTAACGGGAAGCCTTGAGCCGCTAGTTCAGTGCCGAACAATAGCTTCCTTGGCCGCATTCTACCGTATTTACCACGGCGAGTGTTCTGAAGAGCTCTTCAATCTGATCCCACCCTCTTCCTTCCGATCCCGAACGACTCGTGCCGGGCAGAGATGCCACCCCCACACAGTGGATAGCATGTTTGCGAGAACCGAACAACGTTTTTGCGTCTTTAAAAAATTGTTATACAAAATGTAAGTTATTAGAAAGTTTTGAACTCGACTGTACTAAATCTAATGTTATGTAAAAGTTTACAATTAAATTTAATGGGTTTTCTAGGTCAAAAGTCAAGCGAAAATTGGACTGATATTGGGCACTATTTTAAGCACAATTTTTTAAGTCGTAAATTGTACCTATAGGTCGTTCGGTATTCGCGTAGTGAAGTGAGTATGCTGGGCGTAAAACCTACGCCCAGCATACTCACTGAACGAAGCCTATAACTTCGGAGTTATTAGAGCACCATTTTTTTCTTTTTGGGCACCATTTGGCACTATTTGGGCACAATTTTTTTAAGTATGAATTATGGTTGAAGCGTACACAGATTCCACAAACGGAGGTGAGTATGCTGGGCGAAACCTTCGTCCAGCATACTCATCGAACTATGGCTGTAATTTCTTAAGTATAAGAGCACTATTTTTTTCCTTTGGGCACTAATTAGCACTATTTCAGCACAATTTTTTGGCATTCATGAAATATCAGGATTCCATGGTGAGTATGCTGGATGAAGGGACACCAAAAATTGACTATAATGATGCGTCTTGGTTAAACCAAAAATGTATCTTTAAAAACTTCTTTTCGCCTTAGTTTTTAAAGACGTATTTAAAATATGTAATAGCCTATTGGTCTATCCTGGCACTTTGTATTAAATCCCAGGGCTTGGATACCGCGTGGAGAATCACTTGTACCTCGGAGATGTAACTTTAGTACCAGGGACCGCAGCGCAGGTCTGAAATGCGGTTGCTTTGTGTTAGTACCCAACTCATTACCATAGATCCGACGGAATCCAACTTAATACTCTTCATTCACACATTTCTCAGAAGTCTATAAATTCATTACGTGTGCTATTGAAAAACGACCACGTACTAACTTAAACCAGTGATTCATTCATATACATAATATGCTTCTAGAAGAAAATACAACAGTAATTATACAAATTCGTCAACGGAATATTGTGCCTACTGTGTGACTCACTCGTTCAAAAGCAATTTGGAGTAAGCACACAATAAGTGTACTTAATTATAATTAGTCAGCGGAAACACTTAGTCATTACATGATGTGTAACTAACCTAGTGGCTAAGGCTTTAGCTCTCCGTAGGTACCTACTGATTATTTACTTTTTTAAACTTTCGCGTTTTGTACAACACATTATAAACTTAAGACAAACGGGTCTTTTACGCGATTATTGAGAGGTAAGTATGTATATACTCGTATCTGAATAATCGCATAAAATACCCGTTTGTCTTAAGTCTACTGATTATTATTCGGCGACCACCACAATTTTGCCGAAAAATCCAACTAATGCCGTAAAAGTTGAAGTCTAGGAACCCTTATTGTTTCGTAATGTTCGTCCATCCGTCTGTCTGTCCGTCCATCCTCGGATTTCCTCCCAACGCCAAGTGCTAGAAACATGTGAAAAAAATACATTCATAATTCAAAGCATGAGTGAATAAGCTTAATAATTATGTTTTATAACATAATCATTGTTTCACTTCCCCGGATCGAATGACACGACTCGTTTGTAATCGATGTTACAATACAATCTGCGGATGGTCGGCAAAAACATCACGGTCCGATGGAAATTGTTTTGAATTGGCAATGAGTTTCATGTTGTGGGATATATTTTATGAATATCATATTATAGGCTATTTTAGATGTTTTTCGCTAAAACCATGTTTCAACGTGCTAAGTTCTTTGTAAGATTCGCGCTAGATTTCAAAAAAAACCGGCAAGTACATGTCAAGACACCCATAGAAAAGGGTTCCGTAGTCACCCGTAATAGCATCTATAACTTTTGAACCAATAGAGCTATCTAGTCCGCTATAGTTTTCCTTCAAAGTTCAGTATATGGACTATCATAGTGATTTTTTTAGGTTCTTTTCGCCAGCCGTATAAATTTGGGAGGTGGCGGGACGCTCTGTTTTTGCGAAATTTTGCGTTTATCTAACTAAATATCTCTAAAACGGATTCTTAAATCAAAAAACTATCTAAGCAACCTCCTAATGTTTTAAAAAAACTATTTAATGATACCCTACATAATGAGATAGGCGTAAGAAAAAAAAACCACTTTACATATAGGGGAGGTACCCCTAAAAAATACATACATACATACATACATATGGTCACGCCTCTTTCCCATAGGGGTAGGCAGAGACTATAGAATTCCACTTGCTACGGTCCTGGCATACTTCTTTCACTTCTTCCACTTTCATAACTATCTTCATGCACGCTCTCCGGTTCTGGGTGCTCTTGACCTGGCCTTTGGTCAAAACATCTCCGATTTGGTCGAAGTACGTTCGCCTAGGTCGACCCTTACTTGCCTGTCCATTCACGCCCGCCATATATTATGTATCTGTTTCGTCAATCTTCTTTCATCCATCCTTTCTACGTGCCCGAACCATCTAAGCATCCCTTTTTCTATCTTACGCACTACATCTTCTGATACACCGCAAAGATCTCGTATCTAAAAAAATATTTTTCAAAATTGGTATTTTAGCTTTTTGTCGGCATAGTAAATATAGAGTCTTCCATGCTGGAAGACTCTATATTTACTATGATTTTTGATGTTAGGATGTCAAAGGATAGAAATAAAGTATTCATTTAAGCCACTATATTTTTATTGTAAGAACCTTCTAAGATAATATAGGGGAACTGAGGGTTCCCCTCTGCAAGGATTTAATGTACTTTTAGCCTAGGATACAATTTAGGTCTATTCTAGGTGCTATGTTATTCAGTAATACAGGGTATATGGTTGGTGCGCTTGGTCAGTAACGATAGTGTATCTTTATGAAGATACCGTGGTAATTAAGGGTAATAGGTTAAGGGATTTTATAAGATACTTTCCCGGTGAAATACGCCACTCCTGCAAGCCGGCAGACACCGTCTCTGTTCCGGTCTCTGCCCACTCCAGGAAGGAAGCTGGGTTCTCACCCAGGTAGTATGGTAGTACCGTAAGCCTCCTGTAACAGGAGTTAAAGACTTATTCCATGCATTATGGCCACTGTTATTATCTAAGCGCCTACCACGTCGTACATATTATGTGTACATACCTTTCGGAGGCGAATATCCAAGCTTCACCCGATTAAATCCAGCTAACACATGCAAAGCATGCATGCGTATCGTGTAAGTCGGTCTCTAGCCAATCCTGGCCAGATCAGGCAAAGATTCCTGTTTAAATTTAGTGAGACAACTCCAGACACGTGTGCGTTCAAACTCAAACCTGTAAGGAACGAGAACCCACTGTCAAAATATACAGTACATACGCTAACTCACGCTAGCACAACAACATTTTATCTAAAACTTACCAAACTTCGAAATAAATTACAATAAATTAAATTGTAATATAAATATGTGATGCGAGCGTAGCTCGCTTGTATAAAATGGCTGTCACACAAGTCACGTGGTCCAGCGTCCAATCAGGAGAAAGCCAGTGTTGCCGCTTTATTATGCAAATTTCAACCAACTAAAATGGAATACTGCCACTACAAAAATTACAACATTACACCTGGGAGCGAAGGAAAAACTTAGAATGGTCCAGCCCTTACACAACCCGGGGTGTCGTAGAAGTCGACTGAGGGAGATGGCCCGGTGCACAATAACCAGCACTGCAGGGCACCCATCAGGCGGGGGACAAACCGTTTACAATAGCATTCCCAAGGAGGGTTGACGTCAGGCAGGCGGCCGGTTGTAAAAAAAACCATTGCCAAAACCATTTTTGCAACATGAGGAGCAATAATAGAGAGCGAAATAGGGCTAGGGCGTACCCCACAGGCGACGCGCAGGGACAGCACCCGGTACCTGTGGGAAATGGACAAGGGTTGTCGCATAGGGGGTGGATGCGACGTAAGACGCAAGCCCATCGCGAAAGAGAAGTAAGACTGAGGTATGCAAGTTGGAATGTTGGCTCTATGACTGGGAAAGGAAGAGAGTTGGCCGATGTGTTTAAGAGAAGAAGAATAAATGTGGCATGTTTGCAGGAGACTAAGTGGAAGGGTGCAAGTGCTAGAGAGATTGGTGAAGGATATAAGTTATATTACATTGGGAGTGATGGAAAAAGGAATGGAGTTGGTGTAGTACTGGATGGTAACTTGAAAGAATGCGTGACGGATGTGAAAAGAGTAAACGACAGGATAATAGTTGTGAAAGTAGTATGGGAGAGTATGGTGCTAAATGTGATCAGCGTGTATGTACCACAGAGCGGGTGTGATGACAGAGAGAAAGAAATTTTTTGGGAGGAATTTGATAAAGTCATGATTAGTATACCAGAAAGTGAAGAAATATGTATAGGAGGAGATTTTAATGGACATGTAGGAAGAGTAAATGAGGATTATGAAAGAGTGCATGGAGGATGGGGATACGGAACCCGGAACAGTGACGGTGAAACACTACTGCAGGTTGCTTCCTCCCTTAACCTGGCCATAGTGAACACGTGGTTTCGTAAACAGGACTCACACCTAATCACCTATAAAAGTGGTGTTCATTTGACACAGATTGACTATTTCCTAATCCGGGGGAGTAGGTTGGTCTGTGTCAAGGACTGCAAGGTGCTGCCAGGAGAAGGGGTAGTGAAGCAACATAAGCTATTAATAATGGATTTAAAGACCAAAGTAATCTCACAAAAAGGCAAAAAACGCCCCCCTCCTCGAATTATGTGGTGGTTGATAGAGAAGAAAGAATATGCAAGTAAGTTTAAAGAACGAGTGGTGAATAAAATGATAGAAATGAGAGATATGATGGATAAATCAGTGGATGAATGTTGGAATGAAATGGCGAGTTGTATCAGGAAAGTAACAAAAGAAGTGTTTGGAGAAACGAAAGGTAAAGGTGTACTTGATAAGGATACATGGTGGTGGAACAGAGAAGTGCAAAAGGTAATTAAAGAAAAAAAGAACGCTTTTAAGGAATGGCAAAAAGAAAAAGGGAATGAAAGTGAAAAAGAAGAAAAAAAGGAGAAGTATAAGGAATGTTGCAAAAAGGCGAAAAAAGCGGTAGCAATAGCTAAATCTCAGGCCCAAGAGCAACTATACAATGCTCTTGATGGAATTAAGGGCCAAAAAGAAATCTACCGCTTAGCGAAAGACAGAGATGATAGAACGAAGGACGTAAGACATGTAAGATGTATAAAAGATGAAAAGGGTAAGATTTTAATAATAGAAGATGAAGTAAGAAATCGATGGAAGGTGTATTTCGAAAAACTTATGAATGAAGAGAATGCATGGAGTGGAAATTTAGAAGAGAGACGTGTGAATGTAGGTTTAGTGAAGGAGATTGATAGAAATGAAATAAGAAAAGCGGTACGAAATATGAAGAATGGGAAAGCCGTAGGGCCCGACGGTATTCCAGTGGAAGCGTGGAAGATATTGGAAGAAGATGGATATGCGTGGCTGACATTATTCTTCAATAAGTTGTTGTATGAAGTGACGATCCCCGGTTAATGGTGCAATAGTTCTCTAGTGCCCATTTTTAAAAATAAGGGTGATGTGCAAGACTGCGGCAACTATCGAGGAATTAAGCTCATGTCACACAGTATGAAAATTTGGGAGAAAGTGATAGAGAAACGAGTGCGAGAGGAAAGCGAGATTACCCAAAACCAGTTCGGGTTTATGCCTGGTCGCGGGACTACAGACGCCATATTTGCACTCCGCCAGCTGTGTGAAAAATATAGGCGTGCACATAAAAACTTGCACATGGTGTTTGTAGATCTCGAGAAGGCATACGATCGGGTACCCAGAACGGTTTTGTGGTGGGCCTTGAAAGAGAAAGGTGTGCCTGGGAAGTATATAGAGTTAATCTGTGCGATGTATTGTCGATCGAAAACCTACGTACGAACCGCTGCTGGCAACACCGACGAGTTCAGTGTCGCGGTAGGCTTGCATCAGGGCTCGGCGCTAAGCCCATATCTCTTCCTGTTAATAATGGATGCTTTGACATCGGAGATACAGGAAGAGACCCCCTGGTGTATGCTATTTGCCGATGACATTGTACTCGTCGGTGAAGACGGGCCTGAGGTACAGAGTAGATTGGAAGAATGGCAATGTAAACTGGAGAGTGTAGGCTTGAAAATCAGTAGAACCAAAACTGAGTACATGTTCTCTGATTTCGGCGGTCTCTCCAGTCCTACACCCATGGTGTTAGACGGCACACCAATACCAGTTTGCTCCAGTTTCCGGTACCTCGGCTCTCTTATCCAGGAGGATGGGGAAATCGATCGTACAGTGAAGCACAGAATTGACGCAGGTTGGATGAAATGGCGGCAGGTCAAAGCCACTATATGCGACCCCCAATTTCCTCCGAAACTTAAGGGAAAAATTTACAAGACTGTCGTCAGACCTGCCGTCCTGTATGGACTTTTATGTTTGGCCGTAAAAGCGACGGATGAAAGACAATTGCATGCAGCGGAAATGCGAATGTTAAGATGGATGTGTGGTGTGACAAGAATGGATAGGGTAAGGAACGAGTATATTAGAGGAAGTTTGAAAGTTGCACCAGTGAATGAAAAATTGAGAAGCGAGCGGCTGTCATGGTATGGACATGTTATGAGAAGAGAGGAAAGCAATGTCGTTAGAAAGGTGCAAAGTATGACTGTAGAGGCTTTAAGAAGTAGAGGTAGGCCAAAGAAAAGATGGATGGAATGTGTGAAAGAGGATATGACAAGGAGAGGAGTGAATGAAGAGATGACTTCTGACAGAGGTGTGTGGAGGAGAAAGACTTGTTGCGCAGACCCCAAATAATTGGGATAAGGGCAGGTAGATGATGATGATGAGTAAATATACATATTCATGCAATGTTTCTAGCACTATACGTTTGGGAGGAAAGTCGAGGACGGACAAACGGACGGACATGACGAAACTATAATGGTTCCGAGACTTTTACTACGGAACTCTAAAAATAAAACAAAATTTTGATGAACTTTGATATTGAATGGAGTCAAGCGTTACCTGGCGAAAGTCCATGATAAAACTAATGCCTCGTGAACTAATGCCTTCGCCCTAGGCGAAACATATGTCGACGTTTAAGATGTCTTCTAGTTAGCGAAATCATTGCAATTATCTTAATTTTAACATCAAATTTCCATTGTTTGAACTTTTATATATTGATCAGACTGCCATCTGATCGCCACCGACAAACCAGTCCGATTTTATGAGCTCCATCAACCCGTAACGACTGCCATAATGACAAATGATAGATGTTCGTGTGGCAACTGAGATCAACAGCTTAACTTGCTCTCTGAGGTAAGGAGGGGTTTAAGTGTCTTAAGAAATAGTCCCTCATCCTAAGGCCAATCGTTGCAATGTATTAACTTAACCGTTTACCAATTAGCCACGAGTCCCTCAAAAATACTCATATTATATCTTCAACAAAATATCTCGTGTACAATGTTAACTAAAACTAATTCAACACAATGCATGTGTGACAACATGGTGTCAACTGTATCATGTTACCGTTACTCCTGGACAACTGTACAGCTTGTATGTAGGCCAGTGTTTGTTATGACGCGATTGCTTGTCAAATCAACCGTCCACGTACCGGTAACAATAGTGTTCTGGTGGCCAACTCGCTAACGGATAGGCTTCTAACTTTCCCGCAGTCTTAAATTGTTGATCCTAATATATTTTACCCTTTAATATATGAATTGGCAGGAAGCAGCCTTCCTTGAACTATAGTTGAAGCATCCAGATAGAAACGTAAGGCAGAGAATAAATATTTAGAATTTTTGGGCGTTCTCACATTTTTTCTCAAGATTTTCTTATACATACAATTGGATGATAGGAAACAAAACTATCGTCATAAATATTATAGGTAAATAAGCTATTCCACGGACTTGGGTTTTTGCGGAGCGCGTGGTTGGTTACCTTTTAGGTTACCTCTGGCGTTGGGCAAAAATCCAGGCGCAAACGCTCAATTGCAATATCGAACAAAAATTCCTTGTCCCGCACTGCGAACTAGTTCAGAGTAACTAGTTCTTCTGTGCGGGAAAAATCAAGCATTACCTTGACATTGGCGAAATCATCGATGAAAATCGATGGAGCCACGTTTTTAAAAAAAGAAGAAGATGATGAAGCTATTCCATGCTGGTCGAACTGGAGCCATCAATAATAATATGTTTGTGTATATAGCTATGTGAAAAACTGTAAAACATATTCGATACAGTATTTGCCACCAAATAGATTGGCATGTAAACCCTTACGTGTTTTTCAATTTCTCCATAAAAAAGTTACTGCAAAGAATTTTCATCAGCTATAAAAACTTAGGGTTACAAAGTTTGACGTGAAATTGCAAACTGTTCTCAAACCGCAAAAACTACAAAAGAATTTATACTCTACATACTTTGAAAAAAGTTCAGATTTCTTCAAGGCCACATAATACCTGTTTGTTTGGAGTTCTCGTTTACGAGGTAGTGGCCATTCAATATCGTTGAAATTCAATAAACAAACGCCACCACTATCCTAAGAAAACATATTTGGCCGCTGTGTATGGAATATGAATACTTAGTGTATTAATATAAAATTGGATCACATTTTCCTACACATTTTAAGGTAAGTTATCGTATATTGGTTCCAGTTTCAATAGACATTGTTTTGTATGGAATGTCATTTAATATTGTGGATATATCGCCAAGAATTTAGTATACCGCACGCTAAGGCATAGTTTGAACCCACGTTTTTGACAAAGGGAAATTCTAGACATTCAATGTCTAAATGGCTTAATCTGGATAATTAATTTTAAACAGCAGTAGGTACTCCGGGCGCGGTGCCACAGGGCAATTCTCTTACCGTACCCGAGGCCTCGGCAATGGACGGGCCGCGGAGTTAACAAGTAAGTAGGTATAATATTAGGTAAAGCTACGCTGCTGTAAACAGTGCGCGGCTTCGTATTGAGCGAAGAGTTTTTTTTTTTGTATTTTAATTGAATATTTGAGCTTCGTCACGACCTTAATTGAAATCAGCTATTAATTTAGGTGAAAAAAATTTAATTATCGGTCAAGAGATTGCTGAGAAACGAACATCCGAACATTTTACATTTAACCTGAAAATGAGTCTTTAACATTGGCATAATGCAGAAAACTATAAGTACCTACTTAGCACATTTACTCGTCGATTATCATAACTAAAACAATTGTCGACGTTTTGTTGTCTTTTGATTCTGCGAAAAATTAATGCTATTATATAATTTTAAAAAGTTTTTTCTTAAAACATTTTACTTACCATTGTTTTATCATAACTATTTCAGAATTTGTCTTTGAAATACAATGCTAAAAGTTTTTGGTTAAGATTCCGTAGAATAATTGTCTTTTTGCCTAATATTCACATTAACGCATTACCGGTTGATAAACCTACCTACATTATGTGTGTCATTTCAAGAATTGATATATCTAATGTTCTTTTAAAAAGGTTAACAAACAAAGTAATAGGTACTTTGAATTTGGAACTTTCTTTACTTTTTAACATGTAGAAGCAAGACAAACAATAAAGATACGTGACATTTGACGATAACTGGTGAAGAAAGGTTTACTCAGTAACGAATTATCGCCAGTTTCAAACATGTATAAAATCGATAATGATTTAAACTACTGCAAACCATGAGGTCTTCCTGATTGACGGTACCTACACAGAGGTCCTTATTACGCCCACTTTTCGCCAGTTCGTTTACTTTTAACCCCAGTTTAATTGGTGGCGAGCCTATTACCGTTTGCGGGGAGTACATTTGAGTACACAGGATGAATTTTTCAAAAATTAAATTAAATTAAATTTGCCGTATATCATTACTTCCCAGAATTTGATCCTTAACAGCAACACTATCGTATGGTGTAATAATAAAGGTGTGATTTTTCTTCTAAATCAATGGGTTCGATTCCCAGCTGGATTTAAGGTTTTTAGAAAAACTAATGATGAGGTTTTAAGTTTCATCAAAATCGGGCTCGTGACTCCTTTGAGCATTTTTCGCTATTCCTATAGTTTCGGATTTGGCCATCCAAGCCCTTTTTAAAAATTCACCATGTATTTGTTGTTAAGTAGGTACATAATGTATTGTCTGGCCTTGGTCAAAGACGACTGGCGGACCACGACCAGTGCAACCTAGCTGTGTGTGCACCTCTGCCTACCCTTTTAGTGATACAGACGTACGTAATATATTATGTATGTAGCTCCAAGATTATATTAAGACACCACCTAATACGGGTAGGCCTTTCTTTCCTGATCAAAGTGATAACACACGCCCATATAGGTACTCTCAAACTGATGACTCTTAATTAGTTTTAAGACTGTTATCTAAGATTTACGTACCTTGACCTAGTTTGTAGTTTTCTACAGCGTGTAAAGATATTGTCAACAGCATTTGAACTGTTTTAAGATTATGTGGAACTGAACGGCTCCGTTTGTCACTTTAGATGTTAGGAATTAAACGCGTTAATTGTTTATTTTTCTTATTGCTAAAAATAGTCTTTATTGCTTCATAGTGTGTGTATTCTTTCAAATATTAGCCAAGAGTAACACATCCTGCTGGGATCCACTGGAAATCTAAATATTAATCTTTATAATAAACTGCCAATAAACATTATAGAAAGCAAATCATTGGTTATTTTCAAGAAACGTTTAAGTAAGTACCTATAGAATAAGAAAAAAAAATCGTAATATATATATATATATATATATATATATATATATATATATATATATATATATATATATATATAGAAAATAAAATAACAAAAAACAAACAAATAAATAAGTAATAGGTATATAAATATACGTGATATAATATCACAGTGTAAATACAACCGTCTTGCTGTTGGTATCCCCGGAAGCTTGAGTGTATACACCTCTTAATTATGTTAACATCGACCTCGGACTGGTTCACTATTAGGTAGAAGTATTAACAAATATATTTGATCACCGGTATTTTGCTCGATATTGCACGAGTACCCACAACATGGGTACTCGTCTATGTGGTGGCGGGTAGTTTAGATAATAATATTATTCACATTACATACTTGCTTTCACGTAATATTATGATAAATATTGTAGTTTTATGTAAGTAAGTACCTAATAGTTAATAAGTTAATACAATGTACAACTGAACCATGTGCGATTGTGAAATAGTTTATAATTTCTCGTAAGTGATTTGTTGTAAATCTTTGAGAAATAAACGTCTTAAACCGTAAACCGTATCTTCCTAGTGCTAACCAGAAGCTCTCGGCAATGGCCGTAGGTGCGGCCGTGTGCCGTGGAATTAACAAAAAAGAGTAAGTACCACATTGAGAAGTAACCCTGGTAACGGCTATCTATGCTCACCCTCCTTGAGTGTGTGTGTGAGTGAAGTGTAATTAAACAATACCTAAAGTACTCTTAATAGTATCTATTCTCGGCATAAAGGAACGATAGTTGACTCTGGTGAAATTGCAATAGATTTGATAGGATCCTCATTCAACATTTTGTAGCCAACATTTTCAATAACAGTTTCATGTTCTCATTATGTTCGCGTGTGTAACTTCAATTGTAGACAATTGAAGTTATTTGTGCTTTGCATTGTATATTGTTCTCGGAAACGGCATCATATTGTATGAATATGATGTCATTTCCGACTGAAACTTTGGTTTATGAATTTAGATAGTTTTACAACACGATGTTAGACACAAACATGTCTTTAGCCCGAAGGGGTAGACATAGGTGCTTATTACGATATGTTACGAGTTTATTGTCGTTTTCGGGCACATTTATTTATTTATGATTATAAAACAAAAACGCTTCCGTCCGTTTATATGCTTACATCTTTAAAACTACGCAACGGATTTTGATGCGGGTTTTTATGTATCCATAAGTTGTAACATCATTATTTCACCACTTCCCAAAATACAAACACAGTTGGGTTGACGGAATGTTTGTCATTAGTGTCAGTGGTTATCGAGCTGTCAACTACAGACAAGAGTAGTACCTACAGATACACATTTATTTACAATAAGAATTACAATATACAAAATAAACATAATTATAGACTAAAAATATTTACATTACAAAATATCGTTTAAAAAATCCTCCGCGTCATTGCCGACTGGGAAGGTTCCCAGAATGCTGGATGTGTTGCCACGTTGGATGGCGATACTTATTCTTTGGGCCAGAAAATAGCCAGCCTTCTGGTCCTGAGAAGCATCGATTAGTTTAGCAATGTCTCTATAAAGGCGGCGAGCACTCGGACCCCATGACCCCAGTGTCTCAACCCCAAACGGCTCAAATATGTAATCACCTGCTAGGTTAGCATATTTACGCCGTTTAAAGCCTTCAACCGATGCAGCAGCAGCGCCGGCACATCCGGATGTGCTTGGAAGGTGTGAAGGTGCTAAGGTGTCAACGCATGTAGCGTCCCACACCAAAGGCCTTCCCATCTTCCACGGTAGCAACGACATACCGTCCGGTCTCTTTCCATCGCTTCGTGCTAAACCATTTGGTTCGCGTACGGCCAGAAGACCTGCGGTGGAAAGAGCCCTACGAATTATGTCGTTTAGAATAGCGTGCCGAGATATAGGACCTAAGCTTCTGCTACAAGAAAGGCCATGGTGTCCCAGATTATCGACGGCTAATCCACAGGTGCAATGATGCGGGGATACACAAGGTGTACCCAGCCGAAGGCAAGTGGCAATGCGGAAGGTAGTGTCGTCCAACATTTTACCGATGTTGGGCGATGGGAGCGCCTGGATCCATAACCCTGACTCCCATTCTCCAACAGCTAGTAGGCGTGCACGCTCTGAAATATTGACAGAAGTGTCAATTAGTGTATTAATTCTCAATTTACAGAGCGGTGAATGCCACAGTCGCTGTGAACCTAGGCATGAGGGCAGGTCAGTGTCGGGGCAAGACATCCTCCAAGCATTTATGGCATCGGTCTTGCATCGCACCTCGGAATCAATCAGTGTATTTGACAAAATTTTCCTGACTAATTCTTCAGTGCCATGGACCGACGACAGAAATGCTGGCAGACTGACATCTGTGACTCTGCGAATACCTAGCCCGCCCAAGCGAACTGGAAGAGACGCTTGGACCCAGGCCCGGTCATTAATATTTACATTTAAAATTTTACACAAAGAATTTTGTATTAAGTTGTCTAGTCTGCCCAACATTTCTACATTTTTCCAAAATTGTCCTGAACGGAGGGCATGTGTAAATTTGGGTACGAAAAGACAAAAACGAAGAATAGTGAAAGCTGAATGAATACTGATATTACATAGACTATCAATAACCTGATCAAAATTTTGAATTTTTTCCTCGATAAAAGTGGAAAAGCCATCTTCTAAAATCGGGGACCCTAGGAGGCGTAAAGAAGTTTTGTCCAAAACTTTTATGTCGGGGGCCAGACAGTTGAATTTGGAGATTGTTGTTAATTTATCTGTGTTTTCAGATATAAAAATCTCACATTTATTCGGGTTCAGTTCTAAGCCAATTGACTGAAACTCGTTCTTTATTAGGGCTAAATCTTGTAAAACTAGATACACATGCTATATTATTATACTCGTTGAATCGTCCTCTATCGGACTTAGTAAGAATTTGGCAAAAGTACTCTCTTGCCATATCAGAAATATGCTCTTAAAAAATGTATATGTCTAGGGATCAGCGAGACGTCATATGTCGCGACGCATCCACTTGACGATTTTTTTTTCTCTTTGTAGGATATGTACTTAAAACTAGTTATCGGCTCGTGGATAATTCTAGAACATTGATAAGCCATTTCGTGAGCTAATAAAAAGCCAATGCACGAAGTCGCAAGCCACTGTTACATTCTTCTCCAGCTAGAAGACAACGCTTGTGAACAAGCAGTATCGTTCTTATCTTAATTCAGTGCACATCCACTCGATAATACTTGGACTACGTTGGAGATTAGGAGGTTCGTTTTCAGGCCGCTGAGGGCGTTGAGGCTCTCTTGAGGAATCCCTAATATCTTGACACCGGGATTCTGGGAATTGTTGAAATCTCTGGGTCATCATCGAGGCGAGCTATTGGAAGTCGTGGAATATACGTCGTGGGTTTAATGACCGAGAGCAAGGTCAATAGGTGAACGCATTGACCTTGGGCCGTCAAGACGTGTAGTTTGAAGGTCAAACACGGTTCGACAGCTGACTTCGCAGGCCGTCCCTTGAGTTAAGTAACTTGTTAAACAAACTAATCTATATTAAATTGCGTGAACTGGTGGGCGTTATCATCAATAGCTACCCATTTATTTTATAACTCGGTATTAAAATACCTGTTTCAAACTTTTCAAGAACCATCAGCAACAATCAAAATTCAGCATATTAATCTGTATATCTCTTTGTAATTGAGGAAGTAGTCTAGTCGCTAACTACCATTTTAGTATAATCTAGCTAACTAATTAGTATATATTGTTGAACTAATTTAATGTTGTGTAACTAATAAACCCTCAAAGTGTTGCCTTATTGAACCTCCTGACATCACACACTGTTCAATTTGGGACCTTTTCTTTTTCTAGTATATATTAATGATCTCCCTCACCTCATAAGAGACGACCACGAGGTAGTTTTGTTTGCTGATGACACTTCTTTAATATTTAAAGTTAAACGTGGACTGCGCGAACTTGACGATGTAAACATTGCCCTCTCTAGGATAGTCCACTGGTTTTGTGCTAATAATTTATTATTAAATGAAAATAAAACTAAATGTGTAAGATTCACCTTACCTAATGTAAGACTTGTTAAAACCAGTGTTAAGGTTAGGGATGATATAATAAATTTGGTCGATGACACTGTCTTTCTGGGCATAACGTTACACTCCAAATTGCAATGGGGGCCTCATATCGGAAAAATTTCGGCCAGGCTTAGTTCTGCAGCCTATGCTGTCAAAAAGATCCAACAACTTACAGACATTAAAATGGCGCGTCTTGTCTACTTCAGCTACTTCCACAGTATCATGACATATGGCATACTACTGTGGGGTAACGCTGCCGACATTGAATGCATCTTTGTGTTGCAGAAGAGGGCTGTCCGGACTGTCTATCATACCATAGACAGTCCGGACAGCCCTCGGGTCTCGGGAGTCATTAAGAGATAAGTTTAAGCATATTAACATCCTTACAGTGTATTCACAGTATATTTATGAAATTTCATTGTATACCCACAAGAACAAAAGTAAATTTATGAAAAATAGTGATAATCATAATCTAAACTTAAGAAATAAGGATAAACTGGCTGTTCCAAAATTTAGGCTTCATAAAGTGAGTAATTCTTTTGCGGGGAACTTTATTCGCATGTACAATACATTGCCAACCGAAATAGCAAATTTATCTGTCATTAAATTTAAAAAACTAATAAGAAGTAAATTGTGCCATAAAGCTTATTATAGTATTAATGATTTCTTAGATGACAAGGCTGCCTGGTTGTAACACGAATTGCTCCTTTCTAAATAGCTCTGTATTAGATTTAAGATGAAATATTTTGAAAAAAGCCGAACTGAGTTTCTTGAGGGCTCTTCTCAGTCTCGTTGCATTTTGGAACCCTCGCGCCTCGGTAGAGTCACACCAACTTTTGACGAATCTAAATAATTTTCTAAAAATTTCAAAGATAATAAACGTTATTTTATTAATTTTATTTTATTTTTACACACTGTTCATTTATGAACTGGCACCCTGAGGTATGTATATCAGTCTCTTCAAAGAATCAATCAAAGAATCAATTTCATTTATTCAGTAGGGGCGGCAGGCACATAAAGAGCACATATGAATATCAAACATTTTACAATTTATTGTCAAATAATACTATAAAATACTAAATAAAGTATGTACATAAATAACCATTTGAAAATGATTATTTCGCTGGTTCGGTAAGTTGGTTCTCCTGAGAAGATACCAGCAAGAAACTCCGGTAGATTATCCATTTTCTTTTTTAATATTGTTTTGTTTACATTGTTAAAATTAGTTTATATTGTATAATACGAGTGGCCAACAACAGAAGTTTAGGGTGACCATGCATTGTTATCATTAAGATAGTCGTGTACATTATCCCTTTAAGGGGCTCTGTCGATATATTCGACACCATACTTTTTATTTTTTTATTTTAAAACTACTTGAGTTTCCGATACTGCGATATTCAATAAAGATTCTGAAAGCTCATAGTAAAAACAAAACGTGAAATAATAAGAAAAATATGGATGACTTTGACAGATAATGACATCTTGATATCAATTTTTGACCAATATACCGTATGAAAATTTATCCAAGAAAATCTTCGCGAATAATGAGTAAAAAGGTAAGTTTTCTTTTATGATTTGCTCTAAATATTATAAGTATGGCATCTAAACCAGTATTTCAGACATTATTGCTTTTTTACATACTCATTGAACAAAAAATTACGATGTCGATATATTCGACACTGCCCGTTATGCCTACCCGCATTTCTTTGATGTTCATATTTCTTTACAAGTGTATTCATTTTGTGATTTACATTTTTTGCTTATGCTTTATACATTGTTGCTTCTTTAGGTAATTCCATTAGATAAGTTAGAAGATGTTCTCGCAGACTTGTTTGCCCTGTCAGACGGTGAAAATTCGGAAGATGGCAATGAGAGTGAGGAGGACGAAAATGAAGCAGTGTTCTCACTTACTAACGTAGAGCTTCAGGAAATTATAGATGGATCTGTGAATGAATCCCAACCAATAGCTCTCACACATGGCAGTATGGCAGTTAGTACTGAACCTACTCCCTCTAGTTCACGAATTTGTTCTGTCACAAGGCCTGTTGCACCTGTGGTTACGCAATTTGTAGACTTAGGTAGTACAGAAGATAGTTCAGGAGATAGCTCAGAAGATGATGGCGATGAAGATTGGAAAAAAGTGCAGTTTCCACACGTACCGCCAGTTGAGAAATTCGATGACATTTTACTGAGACCATCACAGTTTTATCCCAATCGCAGTTCTCCTGGGGCATACTTCAATGCTTTTTTCAATGATGAAGTTCTATTGATGATCGTTGACCAGACAAATTTATACGCAGCACAAAACCGACAAAAAGATTGGGATATTGTAACATTACAGGAACTAAAAGCTTATATTGGTATTTTGATATTGATGGGCATTCACAAACTTCCAAATATAGATCTCTACTGGTCTTCTGATGCTGTGTTCCGTGTTGCAGAGATTGCTAATGTTATGACAGTCGAGAGATTCAAAAAAAATTTGTTAAATTTACACCTAAATGATAACAGTAAAATGCCTAAGAGAGGAGAGGAAGGATGACAAACTATACAAAATAAGACCTTTGATCAATGCATTGAATAGTTACTTCCGAAGTAGTGGAGTATGCTCAACATCTCAAAGCATAGACGAGTGCATGATAAAATTCAAAGGGCGCAGTACTCTCAAACAATATATGCCTAAAAAGCCTATAAAACGTGGCTTCAAAGTATGGTCGCGCTGTGATAGCCAGACGGGTTATTTATACCAATTCGAAATTAATACTGGCAAAAAGGATGACGCCACTACAGAGGTTGGGTTAGGAGCTAGTGTGGTACGAGAGTTATCAAAAACTCTGATTGACAACAAGGTTGAGAATACTCACATCGCTTTCGACAATTTTTTTGCATCCTTTGAGCTATTGCAGTATCTGCATGACAATAATATTCATGCAACTTCAACTGTACGTCCAGATCGAACGAATTTGCCAAAGCTTATAAAAAGCCAAAAAAAGAAAAAAGATGGACCTAAACCGCCTCCTTTGGTATTGGCTAAAGGCGAGTCAACATAAATGTCGCATATTTAGTATGGAAGGACACTAAATTGGTACATGTGTTGAGTACTGCCTTTCATCCCCGTCAGCGAAGCACATGCAAAAGAACGCAGAAGGATGGTTCCAAGTCAGATATCCCATGTCCTATAGGTATCCTGGAGTACACCAAAAGGATGGGTGGAGTAGATAGATTCGACCAGAAGAGAGGTACGTACTCTATTTCAAGACGCAGCAAAAGATGGTGGATGCGAATCTTTTATTTTTTGGTAGATTATGCCATAACAAATGCCTACATACTGTACACACAAAATGATAGAGTGCACAACCCCATGTCATCCTTACAATTCCACAAAGTGCTCGCACGAAACGTTGTGGATAACTTCAGCTCCAGGAAGAGGACTGTGTCACAATCACCCAACTTTGTTGTAAAAAGGCCAAAGATAGCAACTACTAGGCAGAAGGCTATGCATGGGGTACCGGATGAACTAAGGTTGCATGATGTGGGCTCTCACATGCCAATGGAGCTACCGAAGTATAGAAATATAGAAGAAACTGCAGTAGCAAGAACGTCAGCAAAACATCAAAAATACAGTGCACAAAGTGCCAAGTGCCTTTGTGCATTGTACCATGTTTTGCTTAATTCCATAAACCCTGAGAGGTAGTGTCGATTATATCGACTCAATGTTATTTTTAAGAAAAAAAAAAAAATTTTTTTTACTATATTAAATATATAATTTTCATATGCAAGCATTATTTTTTCATTCCCCCAGACAGGAGCTTATGCCCGTTAAAGGGTTATAATAGCCTTTCATCATCAAAAATTTTTAACTACTATTTTAAACTTATTAAGAGGCATGTCAACCAAATCCTGAGGAATTTTATTATAAATTTTTATACATTTGCCTACAAACGAATTACCAACTTTATGAAGTCTAATTTTTGTCATTGCCAGTTTATTTTTATTTCTTGTATTAAAATTATGGTTATCGGATTTTTTTTTGAAGAGATCTATGTTCTTCCGTACATATAAGATGTTGTCGTAAACATATTGAGAAGCAACTGTTAAAACATTAATTTCTTTAAATAGTTCTTTCAGCGAGTCACGGGGTCCGAGTCTATAGATTGCTCGTATAGCTCGTTTCTGTAATATGAATATTGTCTCAATATCGGCAGCTGAGCCCCACAGCAGCAGACCATATGACATAACGCTATGAAAGTAGCTAAAATAAACTAGTCGTGCCGTTTTTTCGTCAGTCAGTGACCTTATCTTTCTAACCGCATAGGCAGCTGAGCTAAGTCTTCCTGCCAAGGCTGTGATATGAGGACCCCATTGTAGTTTACTATCTAGAGTTATCCCAAGAAAAACTGTGGTATTGACTATTTGAACTAATTCATTATTCATAGTAATATGAGTATCCACCTGTCTAACATTGGGCATAGCAAATTTTACACATTTTGTTTTCTTCGCATTGAGCACCAAGTTGTTACTTGTGAACCAATACAATATTTCCAAAAGGGTATTATTTACATCGTCAAGTGATACTTTTTGTCTATCACTTTTAAAATTAATGATGTGTCATCAGCAAATAATACTATTTCACAAAGATTTTTAGTGAAATAAGGAAGATCGTTTACGTAAATTAAGAATAAAAGGGGTCCTAGTATCGAGCCCTGGGGTACTCCCATGACTAATGAGGCGCCAGAAGAGTCGGTGCCATTAGTGTTTACTTTTTGTACTCTACCAGTCAGGTAAGACTCAAGTAAGCCAAGTGAGCTGTTCGAAACACCATAATAACCTAATTTCAATAACAAAGTCTCATGATCAACACAATCAAAAACTTTTGATAGATCACAAAATATACCAATGGCATCCTGCTTTTCCTCCCAAGCATCCATTGTGTTCCTACCTTTAATAAAACCAAACTGTTTGTTATGAAGTAACTTATTGTCTGTAAAATGTGAAAGCAATTGATTAAATATTTTTTTTTTTTAATTTTACTGAGGGTTGTTAACGGAGAGTATTTCTAATTAAACTAAAATAATCCTTCAAGGACGCCGACAAAGGACGCCGTCACCGTCACGAGCGAATGCCACGCCCGCCGCCAAATGCATTGTACGTACCATGCGCTCATTGTCTATTAGTAGGTACGTCAAGCACTAGTGTTGGGACACGTTTGTTTTTGATTTGAAATATTTAATATATTTTTTAATATTTTTGATAACTTAATTGGGCCCTGGATATATACCTATATAGGAGTTTCGGGTTTCTCTACAATTCCACGCCAGAGACGCTAGTGAAACTTGAAGCACCAAAATTAAGACAGATATAAGTATAACTTGCCTATTTATATCCCACAGCAATTAATAACCTACAAAAATTACTTTGCCAATATTTTTTAGGTCCCACGTATTACAAGCCTATTGACGTTACCGGGGAATATAGAATATTCATAACTACTCCGTAATTAAAACCTAAATTCCCACAGCCAAGATGTTACATACCACTTAATAGAAAATTTGCAAATCCGAGAGAATAAAATTAAAATTACTAAAAAAAGTCACTACAAATTCACATTAAGCCTGTCATTCGTTACACGATTAGTGTATAGTTCGATTTATACCCGAAGGATTTAACACACAAATTGAACTTGGGTTTTATTGAGGGTGGAATCTATCAAACCCGCCTCTCGCTTGGTTATTTTGGAAGAGTGATCTGAGCGCATTTTTCATGTGGATGTGTTAAAGGTTCTCGACGTTCAAACGAGGTCGATTGTAAATAAAATAATATGCAATAAAACAAATAGAATATATTAGCAAGCTCTAAAAAAATCCATAAACATTTAAACTTCCAACAACCAGGACAGATTGATGTTACATACCATTAATTAGAATCTCTGCAGTCTGAGCGTATCCCCTTCCCCCTTAAGGATCTACAAAATGATGGGCAATGTATGAGTGTCTAATGCACATGCCTACCCCTTCAAGAATATAGACGTGATGATATGTTTGTATGTAGGTTTAATATATTGTGTCTAAAATTACAAAGATAGTTTGAGACCCAGGAAAATGTTTTAGACCAAAATCAGAACATGTCCTTCTTATTAGTTGGTGCCGAATAATAACATTTTATGTCATTTTCTTCGCAAGAACAATTTAATTAGCTTTGATGTAACACTTAATTATTCTCGCCTCAAATGATTCAATTAGTAACACAATAGGTGTGTAATGAGAATAATAATTGTAATGTGCGTGGTAATTATGCAGCTTTAGTAGATCATGGCATTATCTTAGCCAACCATAGACACACGCAAAAAGTCTCGTCTTTATCTGTACATTATTGGTAGAAAGAGACGTTTATTAAACCTACAGATTCAGAGTCAGATTAATCTATATGATGCTTTACGTGGGTTGGAACCTATTACCATTAACGGACACTTAAAATATATTTACCAAATCCTTTCCTGTCTATCTGCAGGTATGCAGGTGAGAACGACTTACATTTCGGAGATGTTGATACTTGATAGTATTCCTTACCACTCTCCCGATCCCTATAGTGGAGTGGAGGGCCACTAAGCACCCATGATGTCAATCCTATTCTATTTGACTATGAATGCGAAAGCTTGTGTGTTTTTAAACCTCTGCACTGACCTTCAAGTGATTTTTTGGTACGTTTTTAGTAGTTGACTATTATACAGCTACAATGTTCAATGCAACCAAAAATTTTTATAGACCTTGTCACACCATCATATAGCCCAAATTAAGCTTATAATACATTAGCTTGTGCTATGGAATCTAGACAACTGATAAACACAGTTCAACATCTCATGATCACAGCCCATTTGATGATGACCACTGCTGGGCACTGCAAGGCCTCCTTCAAAGAGAGGGAAATTCAGCCTACATCTACCACGCTAATCGAACCCGAGACTCCAGCGTCGAAAGTCAATTCACTAGACTAATACCAACCACGCCACCAAACCAGTCAAATGATGCCATTAATATTACCTCAATGCTTGTCAACGCTCATGAGAAAATATTTTGCCATTTATAACTTAAATATTGGATGGAACCAGGCGTTACTTGGCAAAAATCCATGACAAAGCAATGGTAAGTAAAATATTTTAAAAAATGTTTTAAACTTATTTTAAATTTTTAATAGCACTATTTTCCGCAGGATTAAAAAGACAACAAAACGTCGACAATTGTTTCGCCTCTAAACGAAGCATTATCAAGACTGTCTCAGAGAGAACAGCCATAACTTGACCAACAAGTATATAATCTAAGACGTGTTTGTCAACACCAGCTGTTATCTCCTTAATTAAGCTGGATACGTTAATCCAAGACTTTGGAGCGATGCCAGAATTATTTGCGGCTTTTGCGGCCTTGAGTTTGTCCTTTTATCTACCTATAGCGAGCGCCTAGGTGATGGCTTATCGTAGCTATACCTATAGGTACCTCACAAAACTGGGAAACAATAGACTTAGAAATACTAGGAATGTTCAGGCCATAATGTAAACACTATTGAATATCTAGGTACTTCTAACATCTACTAGGACTTGTTAACTTGTACACACAGGACTATAAATGGTTATCAAACTCGGGTGCTAGTACTTAATACTTATACAAAATCTATTTATAATCAGGGGCCTTAGTCTTGACACTCATTGTCATTTGAAGTAAAGATTGGATGAATATTATTATTTCAGGTTCAGTTCACACCATGCCTACTTTTAGTCATACAACAACTTTCTATCTATTGGCACATTAAACGATTATGCTGTAAAATTACAGTTAGTTACTTACTGCAATTAAAATACTACTTCCACCAGTGCTCAAGGTAAACTTCTCACAAAAATGGCAAAATAATAACGTACAAACCCAGATAAGTTTAAGTCAATCGAACGAAACCAGTTTCTGTAGAGGTCTTATCTAATAAATAATGCTCTGCTAGGCGGTGCAGCGTGCGCATTGGGCCCATCGTATTACTTCTAAAAGCGGTTAGATAATAGTTAAAAGGGGCCTACATCGAAACAGGGTACAGACCAGGGGACATGTTGATGGGACCACGGGTAAAAGGGGCTTCTCCCAACTTATCACGAGTCACCGCTATTTCAAAAAGTACCTATAAGAAGTCCCCACCACTTCTTAGGCAGGGCCTAAATGTATACATTGCGCGAGGGCGTCCGTGTATGCCGCCGCCTGGAACGCTCAGAGGTACGACTGGCATCATCGGTAACGTCGCCATGTCGGTTGCTGTTGCTGCTGGTCGTCGTGCAAATCATGGCCGGCAGCGAAGGCGAAGAGCAATGTTGTTGTCTCCCCTTCCCCCCAAGGAGACCTCTTGCGAGCGTCCCTTTGCCTGCCCTTTGGTGGTTTAGCTTCAATCGGTAGTCCAGCCCCTATTTTAGCTGGGAGTCCCACTCGAAGCCGTTCCGAGGTACCTAATTGGAAACTTCGATACGAGTGGCCACACAGAAATGCGTTACTTTTTTATAAAGACTGATCCGGAACCGCTTATACGGCACTAATGTTGGGGATAAAGTTTAAGAACATGAAACAAACTTAAATGTACATTAAAAGATTAAATATCCTTCAGAAATTACCTACGCTAAAGTCGTAGTTATAGGAAGTTAATAGAAGCGTCAAGGCTCATTACTCTACCTGCATAGCATGAAGGTTTACTGCAATAAAATAGTTTTTTGCAACACAATATTCACTGTGAATACTTGGAACTGTATGTCATTGATTTATTCAATTGATAGGAGCGGTATTATTGAACCCGCATATTGACTGCGCTCTGAGGATCATTAAATAAATACAGGAAATACCTAGATGCCACATTTAAAAAAAAAATATCATTAAAATATCAATTTGTTAAAAAATGTTTAGAAGAGAATTATAGGACCCATGTGATGATTAATTTATTGAGCTGTAGCGAGCCGAAGGCGAGCGAAGCTCCTATTACTACACTCGAGGGTTTTCACTTGACCGCATACTCCTCCTGAACGGCTGAACCGATCTTCCTCAAACTTTGCATGGTGGCTGTGACCATCCTCGTGAGTGCAATCTTTGAAATCAGAAACATCGAAGTGACCACGGAGGAATAATCACCGAAAAACCTGTTCCAGGAGGACTTGAACAGTTATACCGAGAGAATTACCAATTATAATGCGCGCGCTATACATATGACCTTAAAAGAGGTCAAATAGACCATCAGTTCAAAAAAAAGAAGTAAGAAATTAAAATAAAAATTAAAAAAATTAAAAAAAAAATTCACAACCGCGGTAGAAAGTCTCGCTTCAGCTCAATTTTGCACCGTGAGCCGCCGTGCACGCCTAGTACCTTAGACGGTGGTCATACATAAAGCAGAAAGAAATGGTAAGGTATTTAGTGGAAAGAGAAAATGGAGATGGAGATGCTGTTTGGGTTTATTCAGAGCCTTGTCCCGTTCGTCTGTCCGTAGGTGCACCACGTGTATGAGAGGGGCGCTTTCGCACTGCCACGATATCGTCACGATCGTGCTTTTATCGTGGCGATATCGTGACGTTATAGGGGAGGTAAGGTCAGGGTGCATGGGCATGTGTTGTTAAGCAATTTAAGAAATGTTTAAATTGTCATTATGCAGATGGGTACTGCAGTACCAGTCTACCAGTACCGCGTAAATGACGATAGGTCGTCGACGATACGTAAGTGACGATATCTTCCACTTTAGCGTGGCTCGCTTCCAGGTCCCATGGAGGGGTCCTGGCTAGGAGACATGCAGCCTCTCCGGAGATTGTGCGGTACCCCCGTATGGTTTTGACGGAGGTTCGTTAACTAAGATAATTAGCACTAATATATTGATAAATTGGATTTCCATAAAACTGATATTTATTTATTTAGTTTAGTTTTTATTTATTTATACTTTATTGTACGCCAATACATACCGTAGGTATTAATTCAAATGTACATGGAGCTTATTAAGTCTATAAGCAATATAATACAATAATTAAGACGGAGCGTAGCGGAGTCTTCTCTAATGCCCGGTTCCTATATTTGTAAAACGACTCGTTTCAATAACGAACCGTAATATTTTCTACCAGACGTAAGCATAAACTGTTCCTATAAAAAACAACTCGTAGGGCAAACTACCGAAAGTTGGTTACTAACGGATGGGAGGATTTCGAACTACTATCCGTAAGCAATCTCTATGGAAATGACAAATATTGTGTTCCTATATAAAAAATTAACTGTCAGAGAACTGTCAAAATTACCATCCGTTAATCGTTTCGCTACCGCTAGGTTTTGGTCGGTTTTACAGTTTACGTCCCGATAAAATTTCAATAACCTTACATTTTATTCGTTTTTTTGACAAAAAAGGACCTTATTAAGTATAGGAAGACGTGATTTGACACACGATTTAACTCGGGTTTAGCTATTTTAAAAGATATTTACAAAATGATTTCGAGTTCAGAAAGTGATTTTGAAATTTTCAACATATTGTCTTGGTTTGAGCCTGATGAAGAAGTACCTCGTCGAATTTACAAACAAAGAGTGGTCTACTTTAATACTTTAGATGCGTACCAGTTTCAGCTATGATATGATCCAGTGCTGGCACAAAGATCAAGGTGGATATAGCAATTACGCTATGCTATACATACATAAATATGAATGGAGTGTAACTGGTTTTTTTATAAATAAAACCAATTCATTTTTTATTGTATATTTTTATTTGATAAATAATATTATAAATGTTTAATAATCAGTTGTACTGGTTGATGCCTGACTGGTCTTATTGAATAGTTCTTGTTTTAATTTTTCTATTTCTAAATTAACTTTTATTGTTTTGGCCTCGTAATATCTCTGAATTGCCAAATTCATTTCACGGCTACCATTCTCAACATAATATCTCTGCTTCTGTCCTGTATTAGTAAAGGAAATATGATTAGTTTAAAGGTATAATTAGATATCAATTTTTAAATGGGCTGAGTAAGGAAATGCATAGGTACCTTTGTAGGTTTGTAATTCTTTAGACATACTTGTCATTCCATATAGGCATCTGGGTTGTAAAGGCCCATCTGCTTTTCTCTTTTTAGCTGTAAAATGAAAATATAAATTACTTGATGACCTGACACTGCCCCACCTATATTCTGAACCACCAGCACCTTTCCAGAATATTTACAAAGACAAGCAGTTGGCTGTCAAGTACAATAATTGTGAATTAAAACCAATCAGCACCCTACCTGTACACACAAGATCCAAATGACATACACCCATGCAAAAGAATGAAAAGGTTTTGATACCTTGTGTGCCACAGCCATGCATATTTATTCAATATATTAAATGAAGTTTAATAAATAATAAACTACTGACACACAATAAAATAAAAAATCTGGTGTAGCAATCTCCAACACTACATCATCTATTGGCTTATGCATAGGGGAAGAAATATCACTACCAACACCACCAAGCACAACTACCTCTTCAGTGAAACCTACTCCATCACCACCAAATGGCACACTGAATCCAGTGCTAGTGGATCCCAACAGACCTGTTACTCTTTCCAAAATTTCATCATGAAATGTGAATATGAAATATGAAATCTGGTTTACCACCACCAGTCTGTAATCAAAAAAAAATTTTATTCATAATCTTGGGTTAGGTTTAACCGGTTTAACGAAACAAAGCAGACAGAGGCATCCAGAAGTTAACTTTTGGATGTAACTGAATATGCTTATAAGACTAAAGAATGGTAGTTTAAAATATAACTGATACCTTTAAATTATTTAGGCGAATTTGTTGGCACCTTTACCGAGCTGCTTTTTTTAAATTGTCCCATTTTGCCTTTAGCTGATCTTTATGCCGCGGAAATTGACCATTTTTTTAATTAAAACTATCTGACAAGGAGTTCCAGGCCTCTTCTTTTAATTTATTTGATGAAGCATTAGTCTCCTTGCTAATAATTATTGGCTTACTTTGAAGCAAGTCTAACAACAGGGATACCTCATCCTTGGTCATCGCCTTCTTTGTCTTCTGTAACACAAAACATTAATCAGAACTCAGCACCTACTACAAAACTTGCCTGATAGGATTACGTCATAAATTTCTACTTACCGAATTCGTATTACTATCCATTTCAATTATTATTCAACAATAATATTCAACTTCAAAATAATTGCAATTTACAAGTTGCCAAACGTTATCATATCATCTTCAGGAACACCCGACTTGGACGTTTCGTTTTGTGCATACTTCAGTTACGCATATAACTAAAATTCTTATTTATTTAAATGATTTCGCTCTTACCAATATTATAAATGTACAAAAAACTTATTTTTCTGGATGAAAGTCTTTTTTAAATATTTATTATACTCAAAATAACAAGATTATTGATTCGGTTTGTTTCAGTTCTAAATATGTTTCATTGTAAAAACGAAACGCAACGAGTGCCGAGAGAGGGCGTCCGTAAGCGGGTAACCAACATCTGTTCGTCGCAGGTAGATGATGCATAAAAATATAGGAATGCCTATTACGGTTCGTTATTCGTACCCCTAAAACGGATGGTTGCTTTGAACATTAACGATTCGCTGATTATAGGAACCGGCCATAAGATGGGCCCAATCGAAAATGTATGTAAAACGATACCGGTCGCAATTTTCCTATCGACCTATCCTACTCGTACCTATCGACTTGAAATTTGGCATGCAGATAGATCAGATTAACGTGCTTTGCTGTATAGTTTTTGGTGTATGTGGCTTTTATACTCGTAGTTTTTGAGTTATTAATTACGTTCTCCGTCTTATTTATTTCGACGTAACCGCGTTCCGGCGAATACCTCGTATATTAATAAGCTATAAAAATAAAATAAATATGTTGGAAGAAAAGCCAGCTAGCTAATACTCGTAATAAGTTTCCGTGGTGGGACTAAATGACATAGGTACATTCTAAATAGACAGGTACGATTTTTTGGTTGCTGGTTGGTTAAACTCTGTAATCGTAGGAACTCCGAACTACTGAATCGAATTTGAAAATTTTTTTTGTGTAGTCCATTACCGGGAAAGGATAGGCTATATTTTACATCACACTAACTTTTGAGCACGTCAAATGTCAAAATTCAGGAACAAATTTCTCAACGAACAAAATTGCTCAACGGATACTTAACTTAAAATTTTAAATTCAGAAACCGGCCGTATGACCAATAGGACCGAATCCGCAATAAACTCGTAGGCAAATGCTAGTTCAGCTTGTATAATGTCCATGTCAAATGTCACGATCTACTTGAAAGTCCACGTATGTCGAGGATCGAGTTTTAAGAAGTCGTTCCAGAAATTTTAAACACGATAGATACTTAAATAACTTAAATACTGAAAAAGAGGGTAGGACATTAAAAAGTTAACACATATTTCTATTTACATATTTTAATTTAAATAGTTTTCATGTGATTAGCCTATGTTTATAACTAAATTATTCACCTAAGTAGACAAATATAGTGTACTCACGTTTGCGGCACTTTATGTAAAGGAAGAACAATATTTCCACACCACCTGCCAGTAAGTACTGGCAGGTGGTGTGGAAATATTGTTCTTCCTTAGTGTAAAGTCCAAGTGGACTTTACACTACGCGCGGTTGCACTGAGAAGTTTTTGGAATTTCGAATTGTACACCATGTCACAGCTTGATGAAATTCAGTCAGTGCAGAGGGACCTCGAGGAGACCTTTCTGAAGAAGATGAATGAATTGCAGGCCCAGCTTAACTCTGGAGGCGCAGTTAAGGACACAGTGGCCAAAGTAGCAGAAGAATTTCGCAGCTTTCGTGAACTCATCTTTAACATTCTGGGTCTTCTACGCAAGCAAATAGCTGAATGCCTCAAAACAACGGATGCTGTTGACACCTGGCAGCGCCGAAAGGGTTTAGTTTTCAGTGGCATTCCTGAAGCTGACAAGGAGAACTGCACAAGCACCATCCTACAGATCCTTCAAAGCAGGATGCAGTTGAAAGATGTTGCTGCTACGTCTATTAGATCATGCCATAGACTTGGAGCCACTAAATCTGGCCACACTCGACCCATACTTGTGAGATTTAGCAGTGTGGCTGTTAGATCTTCAGTGTGGAAGGCAAAGACGAAACTCAAGGGGACTTCGGTTACGGTTAAGGAGTTCTTAACTAGAATACGACAGTCGTTATTCGTCAAGGCGCGACAACATTTCAGTATGCAGAACTGCTGGAGTCAAGATGCTGTCAATTATCCCGAGTCTTGACCATTAGGTCAAGACTCGGGATGGTCAACGCTTTAGGATCACCACCATGGAAGAGCTAGATGACATCATAATGAGGTACCCCAAGTCAGACGCTGCTGTTGATGGCACAGCGACGCAGAGGGCATAAATATTTATTACGTGTTTTTTATCTTATTATTTTTATGTCGGTTTAGTGCTGAGTGATGGCGGCTGTTCTTTTCATAACATTTCGTTGTATTATCCTTCACTCGGTACTGGACTTTAGACTTGTCTTACTTGGAAACACCCACTTTGTATAAATATAAATAAAAGTTCAACATCTTTATGTAAATAACCCAAAATATGAAAGAATGAAAATAGATGATTAGTAGTATGAACTACGAACGAATTGTTAAGTGACAACTGACAACTGACAACAATCATAGGTTTATTTGTCAATGCGACTGACATTTGCTGTCAAACATATATTTTTTTTTTTTCATTGTCTTTAGCCCAATTAGCTGCGTTCCGTTTTAATTAAATTTTTGTGATGTTGAACTATGTAATCATTATATTGTTTAACAGGTGTATTCCATTTTTTCCATAGATTTCATGTTCCTGCTTGCTGTGTTATGATGTTATAGTTTTGAATTGGACTTCTTATGATTGTGACGGTTCTGCTGGCGGGTGGTGAGAAAGTATAAACTGCGTCATCCGAGTGTGGTATATTATTGGTAGGTAAACTTTATTTATACTTTTTTATTATCTATTTATATTTTATTATTATTTATTGATATAATGTCTGGGGATTTGTCGGATAATTCCTCTTATCATTCTGCCTTTGAATCTGAATCTGGTGATGACAGTTTTTGTTCAGTTACTAGCACGCTCGGTGATACACTCCGTAGTAACTTTGAAATAGGGCTGGGTAAGTATTTCAATGTCTGCCATATAAATGCACAAAGTGTGCCCCATCACTACAGTGACCTGGTAGAAACATTTGCCAACTCTCATGTGCACGCTGTCCTGATCTCGGAGAGTTTTCTGAAACCTAACCTTCCATCTACTTCTTGCGCTCTCCCTGGTTTTGTACTTATTCAGAACGAAAGAGTGGGTAAGGGGAATGGTGGGGTCGCTATATACCTTTGAAGGGAGTTCCCATATAAGATAATTGCCTTGTCTCCTGCTCAGTATGCTGCTACTGCGGAGTTTATTTTTCTTGAGGTAATTGTTAGTGGAGTCAAAATCAACCTCGGAGTCGTTTACTGTCCCCCCTCTGTTGATTATTTCACCGATATCGAATTGGTTTTGGAGCCCCTGGGGTCCGATTACGAGCATCACATCATCATGGGTGACCTTAACACTAACCTTCTTGATAATAAGTCCTCTCGTGCTCAGAAACTTTTACACATTGTTGAGTCTGCTAGCCTCCATGTCTTGCCATTACAAGCAACGCACCACAACAGTGATGTGGAGGATACCTGGCTCGACTTGATACTTACTTCCTCTCCTTCTCTAGCCCACTCTCACGACCAGTATCTGGCTCCTGCTTTCTCCCATCACGACCTTATCTACGGTTTCTTCATCCTTAAACCCCCTAAACCGAAGTCTAGAGTACTGTACGGGCGCTGTTTTGGAAGAATTGACGTTCAACAGTTACGTGATGACGCCGCGTCAATTAACTGGGAGCCTCTAGTTGAAGCGAGTAGCATTGATGACAAAGTGATGGTGTTCAACACGTGCCTTACTAACCTGTACGATATTCACGCCCCGGTAAGGAGGATTATATTGAAACGACCGCCAGCACCGTGGATAAATGATGACTTTCGGACTGCTATGAAGGTTCGCGACAGATCATTTCGAAAATTTAAAAAAGGTCGCTCGGAGATTTTCTGGGAAGCTTATAAGGTAGCTAGGAATAGGTGCAACCAGGTGATACGCAACGGTAAACGCCGTCACATTCATTGTAATATTTCTGCCTCATCATCATCTGATGTCTGGAAGTTTCTCGGGACGCTGGGTATAGGCAGGACTCAGCAATTTGAGCTGCCAAAGACAGTGGAGTTAGATGTCATTAATCGTCATGTCTCCACCTCTCACACTATTGATGACCTAACTAAGCGTCTAACGGTTAGCTCTCTTGCTGAATTAACTTGTACCAGTCATGCCCCCTTTCAATTTTCTCCGGTTACGTCTGGCAAGATCAAAAAGGTTATTTCCTCCATAACCTCCAAGGCTGTAGGCTGCGACAACATTAGTCGCCGTATGATCACGACTGTTCTAGATCACCTACTTTCTCCTATATCCCACATCATCAATTTTTCTCTTGAATTCGGTCAATTCCCTTCCCTTTGGCGGAAAGCCTACGTCCGTCCACTTCCCAAAATTTCCAATCCTTCGCTACCCAGCCACTTCCGCCCTATTTCCATTCTTCTCTTTCTGTCTAAAGTCCTTGAGTCCTGTGTACATGCACAGTTGTACACTAATAAAGTCCGTATAAATTTTGACAACTGTGATTCAGTTAATTTCAGTTAACAGTGAAATCTTAAGTCCCTTACAATCTGGCTTCAGGCCCGGCCATAGTACAACTACAGCTCTCCTGAAAGTATCTAGCGACATGAGGGAGGCTATGGAGGCGGGTGAAATTACTGTATTGGTTTTGGTGGATTTCTCCAATGCTTTCAACTGTGTCGATCATGACGTACTGCTAGCTATCCTTAAGTGCATTGGGTTCTCGTCGGACGTATTGGAATGGTTTTCTTCTTATCTTCGGGGTCGCCAGCAGTCAGTCCGCACTGATGAGATGTCCTCAGCGTGGTGTAATCTTAACTCTGGTGTACCTCAAGGCGGTATACTATCTCCTATTTTGTTCTCTACCTTCATTAATGCCATCACTACAGATCTTCAGTGTGCGTATCACCTGTATGCAGACGACTTGCAAATTTACAGTCAAGCTAGTGTGGACGATCTCCCGGCAGCCATGCATAGAATAAATGCCGACTTGAGCGCAATAGGTAGCTGGTGCGACCGATTTGGGTAGCAAGTGAATCCAGATAAATGTCAGGCTATCTTGATAGGCTCGAGTCGGATGTTGGGTAGACTGGATAATGTGGATTTGCCACAGCTTCAGTACAATGCCAAATGTATACCTGTTACCCAGAGTGTCAAAAACTTAGGCTTACAGTTTGACTCTACTCTGAGCTGGAAAGCTCAAGTCGCTAACGTATCCCAGAAGGTGACTGGAACGCTACGAGCGCTTTATCGCCTCAAAAACTTTCTTCCGTCTAAAACCAAGGTAGCGCTTGTGCAGACTTTAGTCTTCCCTATTATTGACTATGGTGATGTGTGCTATCTCGGCCTGAATGCAGATCTGCTCAACAAACTTGACCGCCTTCTCAACTATTGCATTCGCTTCGTCTTTTCTCTTCGTAAGTACGATCATGTCTCGACATATCGTACAGAACTGGGCTGGTTGACAATACGTCAACGGCACAGTCTACATGCTGTAACAACTCTTTTTTCTCTTCTTCACTCTCCCAATGCTCCCACCTATTTAACACCTCACTTCCAACTACTATGTGATACCCGCTGTAAAAACTTTCGTTCTTCCAACAATCGTCTCCTTCTCTGTCCTAATCACAATTCTGCAGTTGTTCATTCCTCTTTTTTCATTCAGGCTATTCTTCTTTGGAATGCACTTCCTCCCGAGATCAGAACATGCAATATCCATCTCACGTTTAAGAGAAAAGTCCGCCAGATTTACTTAAACACATAGGCAACACCAACTTATCTAAATTCGTATTTATGGAAATATTATTTACTTATAATAGATATATATATGTATGTATATATATATTTACAGTATTTATGCAGTATGTAGGTATCTATTCTTTATTGTATATATTTATATAATCATGTACCCATATTGTTATAATATTTTAATTGTTCCTTAATTGTTTTAGTACCATTGTCGATTACAATTTCACAACCTTGAGCACCTACCGGAATGTTATTTCTGCATCACCTCAAGGTCGACTGGAAGAAAATGCCTAATGGCATTAAGTCCGCCATTGTACACCGTTGTGCATAAAGATTTAAATAAATAATAAAATAATAATACTTAGGTATTTACTTTTAGGTACCTAAAGGTAAAGGTAGGCGAAAATTACACACACACACACACACACACTTAATCACACGAAATCTTCAGTACAAAAATAATATTGTAAGTATGTGTGTTTATTTGTAATGGAAGACAACTCAGAAACAACTTACAACGACCAATAACAGTGTAGTAGCAATAAATTTAGTTTAATGCTGTTTTTTTTTTCTATGAGCCGTAGAATAAGTTAGTATAACATGCTTGTAACTGTTCTCATGTAGCCTGAAATAAATGCTAAATAAAAAATAATAAAAAAAAAGTTAGTAAAAACTACTTTCTTTTTATATCTTAGTTACATAGGGCACACTAAAAGTTTTGCACTTCTAGCTAATCGGAACTATTTGAATTTCGAATGTTATATTTTTTTAAACGTTGCAACCTTCTTAGTAATAAAAAAAAACAATTGGCGGGAAATCATTTGTCAATTGTTTTTTGTTCTATGTTAAAGTTCTATGTATGCAACGAAACTGGAATTAAGTCGAAAAGATTTTAGAGCGATGATTATTTATGATTTTAAAAAGTTCTCTCTCTCCGCAAGACTGTGCCGCTCGTCTTCAAAATGCTTTTGGGAGAGAAGCACCTTGTTTGAGCACCGTGAGGCGATGGTTTGCTGAATTTGAGAGGTCGAGTTTCTTTACATGACGAATTTCGTGAAGGGCGGCCTTCAACTGTCGTCAACGAAAATAATGTGGCTACTGTCAAGCGGTCAATTGAAGAACACCCGCGGATTACCTATGAGACAATTCGAGGACTATTGGGGATTGGTATGAGTCAAATCCAGAAAATTTTACACGAAGAATTGAAAGTTCGGAAACTTTATTGTCGTTGGATCCCTCATGACTGAAAAAATGTTTAAAATGTAAAGGAGAGTATTTTGAAAAGCAATAAACATAATATTTTGGTTTTAACATGTTGTTTTTTTAAGTTACGCTAAACTTATAGTGTGACCTACGTATAAGGTACCAAATAATAATATGGTTTTAAGATTTATTTATGTATTCTTAGTTTTTTTTTAAGCCGTAGAATAAGTTAATATAACATCCTTGTAACTGTTCTCATGTAGCCTGAAATAATTGCTAAATAAAAAATAAAAAATAAAAAGTTAGTAAAAACTACTTTCTTTTTATATCTTAGTTATAAGGTACTAAATAATAATATGGTTTTAAGATTTATTTATGTATTCTTAGTTTTTTTTTAAGCCGTAGAATAAGTTAGTATAACATGCTTGTAACTGTTCTCATGTAGCCTGAAATAATTGCTAAATAAAAAATAAAAAATAAAAAGTTAGTAAAAACTACTTTCTTTTTATATCTTAGTTATAAGGTACTAAATAATAATATGGTTTTAAGATTTATTTATGTATTCTTAGTTTTTTTTTAAGCCTTAGAATAAGTTAGTATAACATGCTTGTAACTGTTCTCATGTAGCCTGAAATAATTGCTAAATAAAAATAATAAATAAAAAGTTAGTGAAAACAGGGAAAAATTACAACATTTATGAGCTTAACCGGTTAAAGTTACGCAAAAAGCATGTCAAAAATTAACACAACAACCGACTTCAAATTGCCTAAATGGGACCGAATAATTATCGCAATGAGACCAAATTGAAGTAGGACAACTTGGGAACTAGGTAGTAGCTTTCAATTTAAAAAAATTTTGAATTTTTTAAATTGAAATTTAATTTTTTAATTTAAAAAATATCAAAATCGGTTCGATTTTGATATTTTTTAAATTAAAAAATTGCCCAGTCCAACAAACATAAAGTAACAAACAATTATTTTTTTAGTTTTTATTTTCATTTTTTTTTAATTCTCAATCGAATTATTGCATTGTCAGGTGTGCAAAGTTTGAATTAAATCTGATCGTTCAAAGTAGAGCAAAGTCGAACCCAAAAGAGTCGGTTACATACATACAAGCAAACATACAAGTGAAGCTAATAAAAACGTAGTAAAAAAAGAAAAAGAGCACACAGTCGAATTGAGAACATTTACAGTCTTTTACGCGATTATTGAGATATATACATACCTCTTAGTCTCAAACATAAAGAGGTATGTATACAACGTGTTTCATATTAGTGTGGTCATATTTGACACATGCGCGTTGAGTTAACTATACGCACGGACAAAATTGCAAATACAAGTTTAGTTAAAACTTTTAAGGTGTCATGTAAATTTAATTGATTTGTTCATTTAATCGATATTTTATAAACCCAACACTACCTAGGGTCAAATTTATTCGTAAGGTTCAGTCCTCTTCGATGAATCGTAAACAACTCTTATTTCATATGCTCCTGGTACAGAATACTATTTTGTAGTAATGATAGGTTGTGGACTTTAAAACAACAAAAACTAACCGATTTCATTGTGCATGTCATCCTGGTAGATAGGTAGGTACCGTGTTCCACAATAAACACAACTAACTCACTAATATCACGATACTTAGATAAACATTATTGAATTTAATAAAAAATACACTTCCTACCTCTAATAAACACAAAATTAAAAAGTAGGTACTAAAGTAACGGCTCGAAATGTTCGCCGCCTTGATCAATGCACAGTTGGGTCCGTCGCATCATGCTGGCAGTTACATTACACAGCATGTCTGGAGTTACACTGCTAAATGCATCAAATATTTTAGACTCCATATCTTCACGCGTGAGACATACCGCACTGTACACTTTGTTTTTGACATAGCCCCACAAAAAAAAGTCAAGTGGTGTGAGATCCGGTGACCTCGGAGGCCAAGGTATGGGACCACCACGTCCGATCCACTGGTTAAACCGCTCATCTAAATACGCCCGTACATCTCTCGCATAATGTGCTGGCGCCCCGTCTTGCTGGTACATCATATTTGTGTACAATGTTACAGGCAAGTTTTCAAGTTCGGGTTCTAAGACGTTTCTAAGGAAGGCGAGGTAATTTTCACCGTTTAGCGAACTCGGTAGCACGAATGGACCAATTAAAATATCTCCGATTATTCCCGCCCAAATGTTAACACGCCACTGATGCTGAAAGTTGTTTTCTGCAGATGCGTGTGGGTTCTGATGAGTCCATACATGTTCGTTATGTTGGTTACTGATACCAGCACGAGTAAAAGATGCTTCATCGGTCCATAAAATACGGTTCGCGAAACTAGGGGATCGTTGTGCTTCCTCTCGGTACCACTGGCAAAAGTTGAGACGTGGTACGAAATCAGCCGGTGTCAGTTCTTGGGTGTGCCTGAAGTGGTACGGATGTTGACCATCTGCTTTTAGCACGCGCCATACTCTCAAATGATTCATTCCCAGAACAATTCCAGCGCGGCGAGTACTTGTTCTGGGATTGGATTGAAAATGCTCGAGAATACTTTCTTCTTGCTCTGGTGGTACAACAGATGGTCTGCCTTCTGAGCGGGAACCACGGAAAGAACCAGTGTCATGTAAACGGTTCACCATTTTTCGGAAGCACTCCACAGATGGTAACCGCCGCCGTTCACCTTCGAGTCTATTGTCCACAAATCTTTCTCGATAAAGGCGACGAGCTTCACGCAGACTGCCATCGGCTGCCCCGACGCAAAGTATCATTTCATAATATTCACTATTACTTAAATACGCCATGATCGATTAACACAGATTACTACGTACGCCTAATATCAAAGTTTACTTGCAACTGAAAAGAAATTAGATAGTTGTAAGTGTTGCCCAAGTGCAATGTCTTATTTCCTTGAATTACGTCGTAATTTTGGTAAAAATCTAATAAAAGTACCAAGTAGGTACTTAGTTTTATTTATGAAAAAAAGCTAGTAGGTACCTAGTATAAAATAATTTAAGAGATAAATAATAACATAATTATTATTTACCATAAACACAGGATATTTCCCTAAGACCTATGAAATAAAATAAAATTGTTGAATGCCAGCGCGGCGTCGCTCGCATGATAGTATGCATGTAAATACATTTCGAAACCTACTTAAACCCATTTAAAAAAAAAACCGCTTCAAGATCCGTTGCGTAGTTTTCAAGAACTAAACATACATTAGAACAGACAGACGGAAAAAGCGACTTTCTTTATCCATGTAGTCTAAGATTAGTAATTTATTACCAATTGCTAAAATGAACAAATATCCAGCATAAAAAAAGCTAATAAAGTCCCCGTTTATGAAGAACATTGCGTTAACTTGCAACACCGGAATAATATGGGTTTTGCGGTAAAATTTACGTGTTGTGACGTGTACGTCTTTGATATATGCCGACATCGCTACTGATACCTAGTTTCTTCAAAGCGGCTCCAATCAAAAAAGTGGGCGGTTCTCTTTGTAATTTTTAGGGGTCCTTAAGATACATATTAGTGAAACTGACACCAACACCTCCTACTTTTTCTGATATCCTCGTTCAACCATACAAGTTGCCACTTTTAGCGATAATGTTTTATGAACTTTTATGCATCACATTATCATGACGAATCGTGAACCTAAGTACCTACTCTTTTTTAAAGTCGGTCAAAAATAACCAAACACCTTGCAGATCATTTACTTCATGGTAAATGAGTCGAAAGAGAGTTCACGATATGGTAGTGCAGTGACTGGCATCCACGATCTCTCTATCCCGAAACTGAATACCTACATACTACTATACCCACCAGCGTTCTCAACAGCTACAACATAAACTTCTACACAAACAGCAGTTGTATTTTAAATATCTGTGCGGAACCAATTTATAAAAAGTGTAAATTTAAGGAAGACAAGAACATAAATGTTTCTTCTCTTTTCTTCGACAGCAAATGCGTTGCTCCTGGTATTTGAGTAGGTTGACAACAAATTACGTGTGAGTTGTGACATTCACGACAATCACGTGATACATAAATTCATAGAAAAACTTCAAAAATAACTTTGAGAGTAGGCACTCTTTATTTTGACCCCAAGTTGTGATTCGGAAACTATTTTGTATGATAACTATTGATAAAGTAACTTTATCTGTTGGTTAAAATTTTGAGTAACAACGAGACTGTCCGAATCTATTTCACTGTTTGGCAAACCTACTTGAGGTCAAATCTAGAGTTCATTCTAATCATATGTTTATTTTGTAGTGCAGTCTTAGAGCTTCATTTCAATGAGATATCGATAAAAAGGAAAATTTATCGACTATGTCATTATAAGTCAATATTTTATTAAATTAATTAAAGACCCCGCGCAATATATTATTTAGGCCCTACCCAATGCAACCTTGAGATATGACCACACTAATATGAAACACGTTGTATATTTCAATAATCGCTTAAAAGACGCGTTTGTCTTAAGTTTATAATGAGCACCTCCTCCTTTTTTTTTAAGTCGGTTGAAAATAAAGCAGAACTAATACAACAGACATGACAACAGATTATGGTACAACATGTTGATACTAACTCTAACTAAGACCTTACAATAAGATTTAATTTGTACTATTGTACACACATGTTCTGCAAAATAAATATCTTAACGGTATAAGCCTTTTAAAGTTCTAAAAAAAGGTCGCGGGTTTCCACTAGTGAGTTAATAAAGTAGGTTCATGTCACGACCTGTATAAGTAATTTATTGAGTTGACACAGCCTTGAGAACATTTAGATGCCTCACAGGCGACCAGAATGAATTGAATTTTTCCAGAACGAAACAATTTTAGTAGCGCACTTTACGCGTGAAGTGAATTGTTTGTTCTCTTGTACTTAATTCAAATGTAGGTATTATCGCTAAGTCATTTAGAAATCGATTAGTTGTTACCTAAGACTTAATTTTTCAACTACCTACGCGATTAGAACAATAATGATGTTTATAGCCAGGACTGGACATAAGTAATTTATAATAATAATAATAAATTTATTTCGTAATAATAATTGTACAATAAAATTTTACATAGAATCTTAATTTTAATTGCGCGCTATTAAATTATAGTTAGTGCATTAGTAGCTTAAGTATGTAGGTATAATAATACCTATTTACAGATATATGTATTTGTTTTATAAATAGGTAGTCTTATAAACGTAATTTGCACCTGAACTAGGTAGTCCTGTATTTCAGGCGCCAATTGCAGCTAAGTAAATTATATAACATTACACAAAAACAATTACGTAACATTAGATGATTAGGTTATTCATAATATTATATAATAAGAGCTAGTACAATACCAAAGTGGCTCAATATTGATAACTATATTAGATATGTCTTAATTTTTCAACTTATCACTATTTATTTTAATACAGATATTAACTCCTCTGTGTCATCGTAGGACATCCCTTGGAGGGCATTCCTTAGTACTTGCTTACAACGAGAAAAATTAAGAGGATAAATATTTGCTGTAGCGTTTATCCTATTGTACAGAAGCGGTCCTAAGAACAAGTAAAATTTGCCTGTGTATTCGCGTTTTATCGCAGTTCTTTCAGTGCAAACAATATCTTTTCGTCTTTTGTAAGAAACTTGAGTGCTGTAGGGAAGTGATGCGTGCTGTTTTAGTACTGTACTGAGTATGAATAGCTGACGGACTGTTAATACTTCACAAAATTTGTATAGGAGGTTAGTGGGAAATAGGAAAGGGCGGAACGTTGATACCTTAAGGATTGCCCTCTGAGCTCGCTCGACGGGTAAAAGCAAGGTCTTGCCTGCTCCTCCCCATGACGTTATGCAATATGTTATTATTGATTGACAAAGTGCATAGTAGACTTGTTTAATCACCTTTGAGTCACCTATATATCTTATTTTTTTGAAGACAAATATCAGCTTGCGCATTCGCTTAATTAGTAATTTAAAACTAAGTAGTTACTAAGTAATATTATATTACCGCAATAGTTTGAGTGGATGCTTAATAATATTTCACGCAAATAGTACAGAAAGAAGTTTGATAAAACTACAATATACAGCTCAAATATCAGAATTTTTGGGTGCAAAGGGGTCCTTCTTACATCTATCGGGCCCCAGCGACCTCACCTGCTGATTAACGGACGAGGTTCGTATATTACGGTACCCATGTGGTGGCTTTGGCCCCTACGTGGATACCAGGTGGTACAACAGTGTTGGTCCGGGGGGGTACCACCGTGCAGCTGTGCTAAAGCCCCCCAAGTAACCCAGCCCAGGCTGGGTTGCGTTAGGGGTTCAGCAGCTGCACTGCCGGGCCCGGGGCGGTGTATGGTGCGGCAGGCAGGGGTCCAGTGGGGGCGAAGCTGAGTCTAGTGTGGGTGGTGTGGGTCGATTCGCCGGCCAGGGAGACCCTTAGCAACGGCGTTGCCGCGGCCGCCCGCAACATAGTCATGGGGCCCGCCTGGGACCAACCACCCCAGTAGGCTGCCCCACATGTTGCGCATAATCCTGTTGTGGGGTCGCCGCTCCGGGTGGTAACCGGTGTGGGGTAGCGGCGGCCTTGCATCAGGGGGGTTTGGGAGCCCTTCCGTCCGGCGGGTCGGCTCCGACCTAACCACACGGTTCTAGACGAAGCTAGCCTCTGCACTTTGTCACTTACTGCCGCACCAAATATCGCCCTGTCTTCACGCTTCCCCATATTTCAAAATGACAGTGCAACAAGAGAATAGACGGTACACAGCGGCCCCTAGAAACCCCACAAAGTTGACTTCGTTTGAGGTGGAGTTCGCGAATATCCGCGGACTCCATGCAAACCTCGATACCGTCCACCATCACCTGGAGTCGGCACGGCCTTCTGTGATGTTCCTAACGGAGACACAGATACGCCGCCCTGACGACACGTCGTACCTCTGTTACCCGGGCTATATCATTGAAGAACAATTCCGCGATAAAGCCGGGGTGTGCGTGTTCGTTAGGGCGGATGTTTGCTGCCGCCGGTTGCGCTGTCTGGAGAACCCCTCCTACTCCGTCCTTTGGCTGCACGTGGATCATGGCTCCATGAGCCAGATCTACGTGTGCGTCTACCGCTCCCACACAGGGGACACTGGGACAACAAGGCTTTTCGAATACCTCAGCGAGATGGCTGACGATGCGCAGGTGCGGTTCCCGAACGCTGACCTGGTTTTCCTGGGGGACTTTAACGGTCATCACGTTGAGTGGCTGGGGTCCCTTAGGACCGATCATGCGGGACGAACCGCCCATGCATTCGCTCTCTCCCACGGGCTGACCCAGATGGTACGGGGGATCACCCGGATACCTGACAGGTCAGACCACACGCCCGCCTTGCTGGATCTACTGCTGACGAGTCGCCCAGCCGAGTACAGTGTGTCGGTACGCGCCCCACTGGGCACATCCGACCACTGTGTGGTGCACGCCAGCTTCCAAGTGCCACCGCCTGCTCGTGCTGAACAAATGACTCGACGACTATGGCACTACTCGTCGGCAGACTGGGACGGTCTCCGCGATTACTTTGCGTCCATCCCGTGGAGCCAGCGCTGCTTTGTAGGGAAGGCGCCTTCGGATAGCGCTGCTGCCATTGCTGGCGAGATCAGTCTAGGGATAGAATATTATATCCCTTTCACTGATGTCGCCAGCATCCGCAAAGCTCGCACCTGGTTCGGGCGTGAATGTGCCGAGGCTGTCCAGAAAAAACAGTCGGCATATCGCGCCTGGGTCAGGGCTCGGGCGGCACGTGACCCGAACGTGAACCGCCTCAAAGCAGCGTACAATCGGGCCACTAGGTTCAGCAAGAGGGCCTTCAAGAGAGCGGATGCCCAGCGCGTCGCGCGGCTTGGTCAGGAGCTCACATCGCATCCCACGGGCAGCCGTGGATACTGGCAACTGGCCAAAGCCGTACAGTCAAATTTTTGTCAACCCTCGCTGCCACCACTGCGTTTTCCTGATGGATCACTGGCTCACAAAGCCCAAGAGAAGGCGGACATGCTCGCAGACCTCTTTGCGGCTAATTCCCGGGTCGATGGCCGTGGCCTGCAGCCCCCCGCCATCGCCAACTGTGGCCACACTATGCCTGATATTGTTATCAGGCAATGTGATGTACGGGCAGTGCTGCGGTCACTCGACACGCGGAAAGCCAGTGGCCCTGAAGGCATTCCGGCGGTGGTGCTACGAAAATGTGCTGCTGAGTTGTCTCCAGTATTAACGCGTCTGTACCGCCTGTCATACTCTACAGGCCTCGTGCCGGAGGCCTGGAAGGAGGCGAACGTACAACCGATCCCCAAGAAAGGGGATCGATCCGATCCAGGCAACTATCGACCCATAGCTGTCACCTCAGTCATTTGCAAGGTGCTCGAGCTTCTTATTAATAAGCAGCTCATGCGATACCTGGAGGATCACTCGCTAATCAATGATCGGCAATATGGCTTCAGGCCAAAACGATTAACGGGTGACCTCCTGGCATTCGTCACGCATGTATGGGGTGGGGCTATGGAAAAGTTTGGCGAGTCCTTGGCTATTAGCCTGGACATCGCCAAAGCTTTCGATAGGGTCTGGCATGCTTCGCTCCTTTCCAAGCTTCCGGCATATGGTCTACCTCCTCAACTGTGCAGCTGGATTGCCAGTTTTTTAAACGAGCGCCGAGTGCGGGTCCTCTGCGATGGCCAGGCTTCTCGCTTTTTGCAAGTGAATGCCGGGGTACCGCAGGGGTCCGTACTGTCACCAACTCTCTTTCTTCTGCATATCAATGATATGCTTTCCCTCGGGAACATTCATTGCTATGCAGATGACAGTACATTGCACGGGAGTTACTCGGTTCGTCCGACGGCGGGGCGATCTGTGATAGAGGAGGAGAGACGACATCTCGTGGGTGATCTCGACCGAAGCCTCGACAGTATCTCCCAATGGGGTGCCGAGAACTTGGTCGAGTTCAATGCCCACAAAACACAGGCGTGTGCATTTACAGCGAAAAAATCCCCTTTCCTTCCCCTACCCACTCTTCAGAATGCAATATTACCAATGAAGGACAATCTAGACATCCTTGGCATAGACGTTCGTCGAGAGCTCAATAACACAAAATACATTGAGAGATGTATTGGGCTAGCTTCGCGGAAACTAGGAATACTGAACAAGGTAAAGCGATTCTTTACACCGCACCAGAGGTGTCTGCTGTACAAAACGCAGATTAGACCCTGCGTTGAATACTGCTCTCACCTCTGGGACGGCTCCGCGAAGTATTTGCTGGACGCACTCGACGCTATGCAGCGACGCGCTGTTCGCATTATAGACTGTCCGGAGGTAACGGGAAGCCTTGAGCCGCTAGCCCAGCGCCGAACAATTGCTTCCTTGGCCGCGTTCTACCGTATTTACCACGGTGAGTGTTCTGAAGAGCTCTTCAACCTGATCCCACCCTCTCCCTTCCGATCCCGAACAACGCGTGCCGGGCAGAGATGTCACCCTCATACCGTGGAAACCGTCTTCGCGAGAACCGAGCGTTTTAAACGATCGTTTCTCTGCCGAACGATGGTGGCTTGGAACGCCCTGCCTGCGCACGTGTTTCCTCCTACATATATCCCTGGGCTCTTTAAGCGAAGCGTGAAGAGGCACATTACAGGGTCGTCAAGTTGAGGGCCACTCTCTATAGTATTCCTGTGTACTGTGAGAGTCGCCCTCAATTGCCAGACGTCGCCTCAGCTTACCATCAGGCGAGTGGCGTCAATTTGTCGACCTAAATATAAAAAAAAAAAAAAAAAAAAAAAAAATACCTAATAGGCTACTTTTAATAGGTCTTGTAATGAGCTTCTGTGCTAAGTATGAATGCTTTAGAAGCAGAGGTAGGCCTAAAGAGGTGGATGGAACGCGTGAAAGAGGATACAAGGAAAGGACTGACAGAAGAGATGACGTCTGACAAGGATGTGCGGAAACAAAAAACGTAGTATGTTGCGCCGACCCCTAATAATTAAACAAGAAAACTGGTTATTCGGGCGAAGTTACGGAGATCTGCTAGTATTTACATAAAGGTCTCTTGACATGTCATATAATGTAAGTATACCACAACGTAATAAGTTCCCTACAGCTTCAAAAGGCTGAGAAACCTGTTTCTCAGATGTGCGTCTCCCAAAATAATTAGATATTATTGGAACGTCTCCAACAGGTAAATTGCTCCTCCGATACCGAAATGCTTAATGATAAAAGGTACCTATATAATAATAATCTATAGGTATGTACTTACCATAACAAAACAGTAGCAATAGTGTGTCTGTACATTTTATAAATAACTTTAGAATTTTTGAACAAAATCGTGAAAATTCTTTTTAAAAGCTGGTGCTTCTCGTGTGGAATCAGACCAAGTAATTTAAAGTCGGTTTCTGTTCACCCAGTCCAAAGTTTTGAGGTAACAAACTTAAAAACCCTAAATAATTCAGATTCACCAAAATTGGATGACAGCAATGGTTAGTCATCATAATAAGCTATTCTGCCGCTAGAACCGCCGATATGAACTAGTTTTGAAAATAATGTAGCCAAGATTAACTCGCGAATAAGCGACTCATGTATTTCGTTTGTCCGCATACTCCTCCTAAACGCCTGAACCGATCTCCTTTAAACTTACCACAGTGATAAAGTGTGGCATGGGGGTGGTTTAGAACAAAAAAAAATTAAAATCGGACATACCATCGAGGAATAATCACTGAAAAACACTTCGCTCAGTTTCTTGCAACAGCAGCATGCATTGCATACGTAGTTATGTCTATTTTTATAAACTCAGGATATTATGACACATTCCTCGTATTACGAAAACCTTATCATAGTCAGTCTGAAACTGTGACAGTGAGTGACTATCGAAACACTAAGCCATACGAGATGATTATATTTGATGGGTGTCAAGGGGCTCTATCAACATCTGATTCTCTAGGCATAAGTCATTCCACCTACACGCCCACTGCTGACAAACAAACGAGGGACTGGCAAGATACACAAAGTACTCGGAAATGGCGAATACTTCTCCCTCTATTGCGTCAGTATAATATAAAAGTTACTGGTGAAATGAATACCTTAGTCTAACACTTAGTTAATAAGGTCATGGTGAACCTATTGACCTAGAATAGAATATTTTAATCAAATAAATTTAAAAAAATAAAAATTGTTCAAGCTTTTGTCAATAGGATCTACCCAACATTTAAAAGCCCTTTTTGCATCGAAATAACCAGATTTATGAACTGGATGCTGTGTATGGCCTTCCATTAAATTCATTGATTTAACGGAATTGTCCCGTAGAATACAAAAAAATGGTGTTTGGTTAAATTGTCAATGGACCATGACATTGACGGGCCATTAGTGACGGTTGGCCTTTGACAGATTTATGTAATGTTTTGTTTATAAAATTTGAAGAGTTTGTGCGCAAACCCTTCCATTTAATGCGATAAACTTTACGCAAAGTTTTGGTAAGCCCATTAATTATTGAATATATGCGGGCAAATAGGAAAAAAGTCCTCATATTATAAGCTTCCTTAATGCGTTGTAGCAAACGGTTTCTAGAAAAAATTACGAATGGGTGGCCACGTGGTACACCTGCAGACAAACGGACTAGGCTTTGGCAAATACGTATACTTACTGCAACGTCTGGACAAGGCAATAGGCTGACTGATCTCAAATATGTGACACCAACAAAGTGACTGGCAAAATTTGAGCAAAATAAACTCGTCTGTCTATTCTTTCGAGGATGTTATATATTCTGCATGTCGAGTATTAGAGTAGGTACTCAAAGTAAAACTGCGAACATCAACGTACACTATTTATAGTACGTGGGCCGTAGAACATTGAAAAATATTGATCACCGAATACAACAATCTTTACAAAGGTGTGCAAAAAATTAGCGTGTTGTCTCGAACCGGATTCAGAAAATGCCTACTGATGCCTCTGAATTAGAAGAATAGGTATATCAGTACAAAGAAACCATACAATCTCGAGTAGGTTCTTCGATATTCTAAGCACGTACTTTGAGATCGTTCCATATTTTATTGTCCTAACCTTGGAAAAGTTTATTTTGTAGGCAACCCATAGTTTAAAGTAGCTAATTTTTGTCCACTTTGTGAATACAAAATAGGAATTGATTATTTGTAATGAAAGGATCCTAAGATTGTTTTTGAAGGCGGAAATTCAATTGTTCGATTCGCCGAAATGTTCTACCTAGGTGGTTAACTGGTAAAACTGAAAGGTCTTTTCACACTTTTTGACTTTTCATTGCATCGACCCTGCATCAGGTTTTTCTGGAATGAGGAGCATGAATTTCCAACATCAAATCAACAACAAATCAACAACTTTTATCGATATTAATCAGATAGTCATGGTGCGATTGAATTACCCCGCTTTGATTATTTTTTGTTGTTTATAATTATAGCGTCCTATTTCTATTTTTATTTATTTTGCTACACATATTGGACAAAAGCACTAAATAAAACACGGGATCATGGGGTCCAAGCGCGCGTCGCATTTATAGAGACATTACTAAACACTTAATAAATTCTTCTCAGGACTAGAAGGCTGTCTATTTTCTGGCCCAAAGAATAAGTATCACCATCCAACGTGGCAACACAGCCAGCATTCTGGGAACCTTCCCAGTCAGCATAGACGCGGAGGATTTTTTAAACGAAAATGTGAAATGGTATAATTAATATTTCGGACGATGCCGTGAGGTGAAACCGGTTAGATAAATAAAAAAAATAAAAAATTGCGTCCTATTGTTTACATTCTAGTATAGTAGGTAAAGAATATTACGACTAAATCGCAAATAGTACATGCTACGAAGACGCTAGTGAAAATTCATAACCACTCTGTAATTCAAACCAAATTTCCAACAGCAAGTACAGATCCTTTGGTCCTTGAGGCCTACTCTGTCTTATCCTTATTTTATTATTCACTAAGCTTTATTTTCTTTTCTCTTTCATGAATTGTACACTACCCTTTTAATTTCTTTAATTCGCTATCCATCCAAATGTTGTCTGGAAGAGATCGCTTTTAGTGATAAGGCTGTCTTTTGTACTGTCTTTTGTATTGATGTCTCCTAAATGTATGTTCCCTTGTTGTGTACAATAAAGAGATATTGGTATTGTATTGTATTGTATTGAACAGAATACCGATAAAATATTTGCAGACTGACCGTTGAGTTGAGGAAGCAAGTGGAAATCCGTGGTATCTGCCTGCCCCGAGTATACCTCGGTTTGTCGAAATTCGTATCACTGCGAGACGCTTTGTCGACAAGATAATTGATCGTTTCATAATTCATCGAAGAAACTTTTGTCCAAAACATTTTTGTATGAGAGAATCATTGACCTTTTTATAATTGATCGAACGAATTTTTGGTCGAAAGAACATTAAATTTAGTCAGGCTGAAGATGCACTGAGACCTGAGTATTTGATATGAATTTCAGCTTGATTCCACGCGTTCCTTAGAAAAAGGAAAATACAAACAGACGGATAACAAAGTGATTAATTACCTTGTCGACAAAGCGTCTCGCGGCGAAACGAATTTTGACGAACCGTGGTACACCCACCTGCCCCAGTGGTAAATAATGTTAAATGTCAAATGACTTAGGTATCCTGTGTTTTGTATGGTTTGTGAGAACAATGGGAGCTCACTGAAATTTTCCACCTCTTTTATTTCTTCTTTTGTTCTGATCTCTTTGGAATTGGTATGTGTGCGAGTTATACTTCTAGAGATCATCTACTCTATGTCCATTCCACTATTATATTTTGATGGCTCTAAAATTGGTTAGTCCAGGTTCTAGAAATATCAAATACTTTTTATTATACTACGCACAAATATAACTCTCGAACGGCCATTTTACCAATCAAAAGCAATAATAATGTGGATGACCACCGGTAAGTAGACGTAGACCATTGGAAATCTATTTTGCCGCGGTCAATCATACTGTCAAAATGCAGGTAATCGGAAAGTATTCGGCAAAAAAAGGCGTGATTCTATATCGTATGTTCATAATTACGTATACAACAAATTTCCTTCACCTGGCCAAACGATCAGTTCGTTCGAAAAATATATCTGAGAATATTTAATCAAATAGAACTCTGACCGGCTTTGTTGAAATACCACCAAATTATTCAAATATTATTTCAGTTGCCACGGTGTGGTTAAACTTTATCCACCTGTGACATTGTTTTTCACACTCCCGCAAGTTCTCTGTAATGATTTCAAATGGTAGGTTGACTGTTTTTCTTTTGAATGGGCATGTAGTTAATAATCGATTAGAAACACCTTTATTTTATTTATTAGATACTAGGGGACGCTCGCTACTTCGTCCGCGTGATAACGTGGATTTTTCAACAATTTTTAATCTTTACTGTTTATATTATTTGTTTATATGTATAAACTAGCTTCATGTATTTTTCTATTAAAAAACATAACTTATCGTACTCAAGCATAATGTGGCATTCTATTGGTGAAATAATATATGAAATCGAGTAGTTTTGAGTTTATAATGTCCAAAAATAAAAATCTTTCCTTTTCATAATATTCTGAGAACCTAACTACATGGAATATGACGTCTACAAATGAACTGCGTCAAATCGATTTAATAATCCAATCGTGAATAAAAGAGTATCTACCTAACGAACGTTTTTAATATCAGAGATCTACGAGACGATCCACTCCACTCGGCTGGTTTAATTCCACCATTCTCGTTTCCTTCAATAACCATTTCGAGTAAACCTACTGTTACAGTCCTAAATCCTCGTCCAAGTTATTAGTTACCCTACACCGCATTTCAGCCAAATCCATCTCGAGGTTAGAACATAATTATGAACAGAAAACACTTAAATGTTACCAACATCTGTGAATCACAGAATTATTATTTTCACAACTCAAATTTTATAATTAACCACACTATGTTTAAAATTGTTTAGAATAACCACATTTATGTGTAAATTATTTCGTTAAACTCGCTATAATCTCAGTAACTATTAGTGTGAATTAAAAAAAAATTGTATTCAATAGTCCATTTGACTAGAAAAGCTATGGGCTATAACAACAAGCTGTGACCAATAAAAGCGGGGCAGTTATATTGGAATAAAGAATCCTACCAATACCACGCTACTTTTTAACCCGATAATAATGTGATTGTGAGACAGAGAAAACTATTCATATTATTCATGCGAGTGAAGTCAAGGGCGTCTACTAGTATACTGATAAAAATAATAAGCGTATCAACACAATCACTTTTACGATATTTGAAATTAATGCAAATGTTTTATAACTATGACCAATCTTGCATCGAGCCTTCCTTCTGATAAAAAACTATGTTATTCTATTGGAATTACAATTTCTTTTTACTCTGATTCATAAACTTGTTAACTACGATTTAGAAGTCTAGAATGTTCGTGCATAATGTACGCCATAGGTGGCGTAATGCTGTATAATCTACGTAAAGCGATAGGCAGAGGCGTCTAGACAAACCACTCCAAACATATTTTTAAATAAGTGTATGATTAATAGGAAATATTAAACTTTCATTTAGAATAAAAGTAGTAACTTTTTCACTTTATAATTAAAGACTTCCGTAATTATATCTATTGGTTTTGAAATAATTCAAAATTGAAGCACAAAAGATTTACGTTTCTAATAAAGGCTCGCTTACCTAATACGTACATTTGAATGCCTTTGTTAGCGTAACAGCTAATCCAAAAAGAGTAAAGACAAACCTCCATTGTTTCATAAATCACAGCTTCGCACGTCTTCACATTTGCATTCATTCCATATCGACCCCATTAACAGAGGAATCGAATACATACCAACACATAAATAACAAATCTCACAAGTAAATACAAAAATTATTTATTACAATACTGATTTATACTTAAATACTTAACCTACATCACTTTACAATTGAATTTCGTTTCCATGAGGGATAACATTGTCCTTTTCGGTTACTTCTTCTTTATTAGATGCGGTCGTTGGCTCTTTCCTGTCATCTTCAGTTGTACCTGTGACCGGTGACTCAGTAGTTACAACTGGTTTTTCAGTCTTTTCTTCCTCAGATAAAGGTTTGCCAGTTTCTTCAATAGGGACCTCTCTGTCTACATCCTGTGTCTTGTTGACTGAGCCGCTGCTGACTGGAGCCCTCACAATTAGGAAATTGTCGCTAGTCAACTTAGCAGTAACATCATCGCCACTCGCTTGTGCTGGTAGTCCGTAGGTGTGGAAGAACTGGCTTGCGAAAATGTCATGGTCGTCCTGTTTGGCCTCATGTAAGCCCTGGATCATAATAAGGTTTCCGTTTACCTTGACTTTCAAATCTTTCTTCTTGTAATCTTTCACGTTTATATTGACTTCAAATTTGTTATCGTCCGTGACAATATTGGGTCCAATGTCGGCAAAGCTTGGTAGTAACCTCCAGAGGGGCTCGAAGAGGTTTTTAAACATAGCGAAAGATTCCCATGGTCTTTCGAAATCTTCATTATAAATAGTCGTAATTGGAGTTGGGACGGTTCGGTCAGTGGCCGGTAAGGCGGCGACTGATGCCAGCACGGCGAACACCGCAAACAATCGCGAGAACATATTGTACGTGTGCACTCTTTGGTGATGCAACTAGAACTGAGGCGGCCGCGGGGTGTAGAGGCTATATAGAGGTAGGGTCAGGGCGGTGCGTAAGCGCATCGTTGATGACAATGATAAAGTAATTAGGTAAACACCGCGTTAGGCACTGGATGACTAGTTAGTGAGTGACTCACTACTCACACACCGCCATTATTTTGAACATGCCATAAAAGCTATTTAACAAAACAATGTTTTGGAAACACAGTCGTTGGTATAATACCAATGTTTAAGTTAATTTACATATATTGCCTAAATGCTGCGTTGAAGATAAATACATTACCTTATATTAAGAACATTTTGTCTACTACACCTATTGTTCCAATCTAATCGATTTTGCTATTCAATCCAATTCATGTTATGACTTTTAAAATAAATTTGCGAAGTGCTTAGTGCACTCAAAAGGTAAGTAAGATTTTAATAGCTTTATGCACTTTTTTTTTTTTAATTCCGCGGCCCAAGGCCGCTGCCGCTCTAACGTCCGTTGCCGGGCGTCTCTGGTTACTAGCAGAGGGTATGTCCAGTGGCGCCCGGCGGACTTTGACCACCTCTGTGGTCTCTGCGGGTGTTTGGTCGGGACGAGAATCCCGCGTCATTGGGGTCGGGTTTTATCCCGCGTCAGTGAGTGAATCTGGTTGCGTGCTATGGGGCAAGCAGCACGCAACCCTTCTAGCCTGCTTCTGTAAGGACGGTGGGTGGCGATCCCGCCGTCCTCAGGCCCCGATCATGGAGGACGATAGTCTTGGGCGTAGTCGCGTAGTCTGGGGCGGCCTGGCCGTCGACTACGGAACTCGGCGGGGAGGGTACGCTCCCTCTCCCTCCCGGCCGCCTCCTTCGCGAGCATGACTTGCTCGCAGAAGGACACGGCCGCGTTCCACCTACTCCCGCTGGATACCATGGCTTGAAGCATGGTCCCCAGCGAGAGGGTATCCGCGCCTAGCTTTATTCACTACATTTATTTTACTTAGAAGTTATGATTATGACACAGTGAACCTATTACCTATATTTGGTCGAGCTATAGGCAATAAACACCATACACAAAATGTCCACTCTGTTTCAACACAAAACAACTCTTTGACATGTGACGTTCGACCTTGTAAGGCCAGTTTCTAGAGTGATCATCAACAACATTAACTCAGTCTATACCACGTAATAGCTCATTAAAGTACCTATGTTCTAGTATAACCGCTTCCTTATTATAAACTAGCAGTTGCCCGCAGCTCCGCCTGCGTGTTACTTTAGATCTACGTAACTTTTTTATTTATGGAGCGATTGAAAACCAAACTACAAATTCAAATCAAAAATTCAAATCGGTTAAGCCGTTTCTGAGATTATCGTGTTCAAACATTCAGTCAAACAGACCAAAAGTTCTAAAAACCATTGTTTTGGGTTTTTTTGCGTTCATAAATCCCCCCTACAACAGTTTCTCTATTATACTCGTATCTTCTATTATATTATCTATTATACTTACCATAAAAATTCATCTTAAGATACGAAAATATTAAATATTATTTATTGTCTTCGGCGTGTGTGATAGTCCATTGAATTGTATGGCGAGCGATATTGTATCTTAAGTTAAAATACGGGTATTATAGTATCTTAGCTGTGTGCAGCGCCCCTTAGTGAACTCCACTGCGGGTGACGTAACCTGTTCTGAAGAGCTCTTCAATCTGATCCCACCCTATTCCTTCCGATCCCGAACAACGCGTGCCGGGCAGAGATGCCACTCCCACACAGTGAATAGCATGTTCGCGAGAACCGAGCGTTTTAAACGTTCGTTTCTCTGCCGAACGATAGTGGCCTGGAACGCCCTGCCTGTGCACGTGTTTCCTCCCACATATAACCTGGGTTCTTTAAGCGGAGCGTGAATAGGCACATCAGTACGTCGTCGTCAAGTTGAGGGCCACTCTCTATAGTATTGTGTGCTGAGAGAATGGCCCACAATCGCTAGACGTAGTCACGACTTACCACCAGGCGGGCGGCGTCAATTTGGCGAACCCAATATAAGAAAGAAAAAAACTACGGCAAACTTATTATTTGCGGTTGGTACAGTAATCGGGTCTAGGGATCGAACCGCAAAATTAAGTTTGTATTTTATTGTATATACTTTTCCGGGATAAAAAGTACCCAGTGTGGTGCCCAGGATATAAAAAAATAATTATACCAAGTTTCATCGTAATCGAACCGGTAGTTTTTGCGTGATGCCTGAACAGACAGACAGACAGACAGACAAAAATTATTTTAATCACATTTTTGTGTTCGTTGTCGGTCTAGTAACACTCCCTGCCATTTATTTTTTTGATATTTTCAATGTACAGAATTTTCACTTCTACAGATTTATTATAAATAAATAATAAATAAATAAATAAATATGTTAGGACAATCTACACAACGCCATCTAGTCTCAAACTAAGCAGAGCTTGTGATATGTACAAGTACTAGATAAACTGATATAAATACTTATATACATTTTTTTTTGTAAATACATACGTATGTATAGAAGAGTATATTTAATTTGTCACTATCTGTAGTTACAAGTAGGTACGCTATCCAAATAAACTATAATTATAAGTACATACATACGTATATTTACGAACAAGTCTTGTTAATTTGCATAAAACGTAGCAGCCTGTTTGAAACAAGTTTTTTACAGCTTTAAAACTCGCGTTGTTTACTTAGATTGTGTGTGACCCAACGACTTGGTTATTCCCGAAATTTGTATAATTTTTATTACAAAAATAGTATTATTTTTATATATGTATGATGCTGCAATTCTATTCTTAATTAACACCAAATTTAAACTAATCTGATTATGGTAGGAATGGATTCGCGGTATAATACACAAATCAGACGCCTTTTTTGACTTCTAGAGTTGCCAAAAGTGACGTCAAGATTGAAAGCCAAGGAAAAGACTAGCGATTGTGGCTCTCCAGTTTGAGCCAAGGATCTTCACGCTCAGCTTGAAAAACCCAAATCTGAAAACATCTTCCTACATTGTGAACAAAAAGTACTAATTTTTATACAATCTATTACATATTTTTACTCACCAGCTAACCATTTGTGCATATTGTTTTTTTTTTCTTTTCTGATTCCTTTTCTGGTAGCCTATGTTACTCAGGGATTATGTAGCTACATATCAGTTACAGAATTTTAAAAATTGGTTCATTAGATGCGAAGCCTTCAATTCAAATATTACTTTAGTTTTTTTTTATGATTTTGTTTGCTATATTTATTCTATTTTTGACAAATTTGTCGAAAATAATAACCGTGATTTTTCAAAATAATTATGGCTATCGGCTGACAGTTTAATTGCATTGCATGTGTATGTATGTATGATACTTTGAGGTCGATTTTCGCCCAGATTATGATGAGTCGCTGAGATACTTTTTGGTTGCTTAAAAGTATTTGGATCTGGACATCTTACTTACACACAGGTACATTTACCATATCTTTATCTAGTTTACATTATTATTATAAATCGATGGCATAACATCTTGAGAATAATTTTCCGTAACTGACTAGAATTTTTCTATCGACTGCTTTATCAAAACAAACTAACAATAGATGATTCATTTAATAATGTTCATTTTTAACTATACGCTATTAGCTACCTACTGTGATGCATTGGAAATATTTCACGGACATTCTCGAACGTGACATGTCATATATTTATAGCTTTTAGATTTTGTAATGCTAAACAGTATTCACTTACTTAATGTAAACAGATTTGCAAAGTAAATTAAGTCTAAATGACGTTAAGTAGCCATTCTCGAAAGAACTGTGTGTTTATTGATATAATTTCCTCAAACTGTAGCTAAAGACAATATAGTCATCATATAGTATCACGTACCCTGTTGGAATAGACAGAGATTAGACACGTTCATTATGACCACATTTTCACCAGTGACTGTTTGAGTTCTATCTTTTACCATCATATTCGCTACCGCCATCTTTTTCCGAAACTATCAGAATTCAAGACCCGCTCATTCATTATAGTTTAAGTAATTTATTTCAGAATATTTACAAGAAACAGGAACAGGAAAAAACAATAACAAAAAGCTTAAATACAAACTATACTAATTCCGGGAGTTCTAGGCAGTGTGCCCATAACACAGGCAGCATGATTCCCGCGTTGGATTGTCAATGAGTCTTTGCGCGAGAAAGCTGCATGTATAATAACAATATTATAATTTTTCATTCGACTACGCTTACATTCAAGGACAAGCATAAAAACTGTAGAATATTTTTAGACCCACTTAATACCTTTATTGCAAAATGATTTTCAATGCGTCAATTAAAACACTATTGAAAGATTGATTCTGACCATTAAAAATAAAATGATGAAAGAAAATTACTCAAACCGGTTCTTAAGCTGGAAGATTAAGTATAATTGATGATTATTTTTTGTGTTTTGGGCAATACACATGTTTTGACCGTGACCATTATAATTCATATATTATTGCTAGTAAGTATAATTCAATTCTTTACCGTTAGTATCCAATTGTTTTGCGACCTGACGTACCTACAACCAATAATATACAGTCTGTCCAAATCAATAAGATAGCGGTTTCGACATTTCAGTGACATTGTGTATAAGTATTTATGTAATTTGCAGCTTTTTTGCAATACGAGTAGATGAGAATGCTAGTCACTCTTATTTTCTAGTAAAAATATGTGCGCATAAACAATAATTACAAGCGAGCAGAGTCGATGACATAATAAAGAAATTGTTAAAGTAAAACAATATTATCATTTTTCATTCCACTACGCATACATTCAAGGACAAGTATCAAAACTGTGGAATATTTTTATTATGAATCACAACATGAACGTTGAGCTTCTGCGATTCCATAATTTTTTACCGCAGTTCTTATAATATTATTCACTTTGCCTCCCCCTTGCAAATAATATACCTATATGTTTTATGAGTTGACTCACTACTTCTGACTTGAATATAATATTATATTTTTTTCTAAGCGATGGAGTTCTGTTAACTTTTTTTAAACTTCACTTATTTTTTAGTTCCGTGGCCACACCATCGTCCATCGTCCTCTGCCGGGCGATCCGGGTACCTAGCGCACTCTGGAGAATTTCCCTAATGCACCGGCGGACTATGGCCATAGATTCGGCCTATATTGAATGGAATCAGGCGTTACCTGGCGAAAGTCCATGATGAAAACAATGGGAGAACAGCTGTTCTCTTTTAAACAGTCTTGAGAATGCCTCGTGGGTGAAACATATGTCTACGTTTATAATGTCTTCTATTTAGCGAAATTAGTGCAATTATATAAAAATTCAACATCTTACCCCATTGTTTTATTCGGCCTATGTCGAGGGGTTGGGTCGGGTGTTACCAATCCCGCTTCTATGGGCTCGGCTCGGCAGCACGCAATCTTTCTGACCTGCTTCTGTAAGGATGGTCGGTTATCAGCTTGCCGTTCTCATGCCCCGATTATGGAGGTCGGTGATCCTGGGCGTAGTGAAGTCTGCAGCACATTTGCCGCAAACTTTAGAGCTCAGTGGGGAGGGTACGCTCCTTCTTTGTCTTCTCCTACTCGCCAAAGATATGGCCACGTTCCACTTCCTCCCGCTGAAGACCATGGCTCGTATCATTGTCTCCAGCGAGAGAATATCTCCACCCAGAACCACAACGAAGTCCCGGCGCTGATTCACTCACGGTGTGCACTCCACCAACGTGTGGAGTTCCCTGTCTTCGCCGGAAGCCTCGCAGTGTTTACACTGGGGTGTGGCCTCACGATGAATGCTGTGCAGATACTTACCAAAGCACCCGTGCCCGGTAATTATTTGCGACACGGGATACGTGAGGTCACCGTGTCGCCTCTGCAGCTCCTCCATGATAATTTTATAATATGAATCACAAAATCTATAATACCGTAACGTATCATAGTTAATTGTTCTGTGTGTCTAGCACCAGTTCCTTACGTTTGATTTATTCGAAATACGTTTTCGTATTCCCCATACATTTCACCCCAGCGCCCCTTGCGGTAACATCTGGGAACTGTGCGAAATGTATAGAGGAAATACGAAAACGTATCTTGAGCAAATTAACGTAAGGAACTGGTACTACACACCCTGTATCGACGCCGTAGATCGCACATTGATAATGAACGACCGGAAGTGCCAAAGCTTAGTAGTGTCTTGATCAGTTGGTAGAACGTTCTTCCTGGAAAGGGATGGAGTCCAGCACAAGAGTATCGTTTCTAATCAGTAATCACTTATCGCTAGTTAACTTTAATGGGTACTTGAGTTAGTCATGACAGGCACATTACTAAAGGAGTGGAACAGCTCTAGGAATGGAGAGAAATTTATGAAAAGCCTGTCATTCCAGTTATGTTGTACTGACTGCAGATGCATGATTTCCTATTACCTACACGACTACTTCACTAGAACGAGTCACGTAAATAACTTTTTGTGACTCTTTATGTCGGTTGCAATTGCTATGAGAGCTTTACATTTTTTACTCAATAATAGTACATCTAGTTTCTGTTTCATGTGTAGCAAGTTCTACTAAGTGCCATCAATCGACAGTAATAGACCTTGAATGGCGATACTTATTCTATGTGCCTGGAAATATACTCATCCTCAAGCAAATATAGGTACTCAAAGATCTTAGACTTCAAGGAAGAAAGAAGAAAAAAAGAAAAAGCGTTTATTTGCAAACAAGAGAAAAACACAAAACAAAGAAACAATGGGGTACACAACCCCGCCATTACCAACAGGATTTGTTGTGACATGCCAGTCTGAAAAACACCATTATACAATAAAAAAAATATTAGACTCGATATAATCACGTCTCCAGCACGCACACATTTCATTGCGTGGTTCACATCACGAAGTTTAACAAAAAAAACTCAATAATGTCATTTTATTATCAATTCTTAACAAACAAGGTATCAAGTTTGTTGTAAACAATAGCCTTATAGATTAGCGTGTCAAGTTCAATGCTGAGTTTGTTGTTATGACGTCACCGAATACTTGGTTGTGCAATTGGCAGGTATAACAGCCGTAGGCAGTATACTATTTCATTAACGATTTACTACTGAGTTTGAAACATTATAAAATTTAAAAGTAATCGTAAAGTATGATACTCGGGGATTTAGTTTTAGGCGGATTTATTGGGGATTTCAGTTATCTACTTAAAAGTGAAATAATTTTCAAAATGAGTTCCGTAGTTAGGGAGCCTATTCAACGCAAACAAACATTATAATATTAGTATAGAACAAGGGTTCCCAAACTTATTTTCTCTACTGCCCACTTTGATAATCAATTATTTTTCAGCTCCCCCAATTTTTTACCTAGTTAAAAACCACTATAACTTCAAATGAAGAGTGCGCCCTGGTAAGTGCTGGCGTCCACTAGCGACACCGACGATTTTTATTAATCTTGGTCAATACAAGACATTTTTGAAAAAAAATCTCTAAAAGAATACTAGACAGGAATTTGCAATTTTTTGAAATGTATGTTGTGTATTTATTACTAAGAATTAACCAAACTTTGGATTATTGTCTAAAGTGGCGACTTTTGACAATACTTCAAAGTTTTTCTGGGTCTTACCGCCCCCCTTTAGGCCTGCAGCGCTCAAACAAGGGCGTTATCGCCCACTTTGGGAAACGCTAGTATAGAAGAATACATTTGTCTTTTATCGCTTCGGTACTTAGTGGCTTAGTGGCTTCAAATAAAAAAAACCGGCCAAGGGCGTGTCCGGCCATGCAAACTATAAGTTTCCGTAGACTCCTAAACTAACAAAGTTATATTTTTCTTCAAAGTTCATCATATTATGGACTACCATCGTGAATTTTTCAGATTCTTCGAGCTAGCCGTTTAGATATGGGGGGGGGGACGCGGTCTTAGCAATCTAGCACTATCCGCTTGGGAGGATAGCCGACGACTGACATGACGAAACTATAAGGGTTCCGAGACTTTTACTACGGAACCCTAAAACTGTTCAGTTACTGGTAACAATTTCTTGCTCTGATTATGTTCTAAAAATAGTAGAATTGATATGTTAACTATCTGTAATGACTGTAAAGAGCATGAACAAATGACTCACTGTACAAAAAAGGCAAGATGGTATTGTTTACGCTTCACATAATGAGCCTAATTACGGAGTATTCAGTTTTAGAATGGCTTTTACGAAAATTATTGTAACTAAAACACGTGTAAATCATTAAATAGATTTCAATGAAAATTAACACATGATCCGCAAGATTATTACACGATCTTTTGTTAATTTCTCAATTTTTGACACATAAAAATGTTTATTATTACTAGCTAAGAGGGGTCTCTTCACAAATCTATTATTGTTAGGCAAGGTCGTCGGACTTGGCACAATAGTCGTTTCAGGAACTAATTATCCGTTAGATCAGTTAGATCAAGTTTATTGTATAGTTCCTAATATGAAGACGAAATACTGATTATTTTATCCTAGAGCTCATCTATACTGTACTTATACATTATGAAATGACTCACTTGTACAGATATTCCACAACTTTTAATTATTAATAGAATCTGACCGGTTTCGCTCTATGGCATCTTCAAAGGTGTTTTACACTAAATCACTTCACATATTTTAAAAACACTTCAAATATTTTCTGTTAATCTTATTCTTTTTCTTCTTTTAAAAACGTGGCTCCATCGATAATGATTGATGATTCGCCAATGTCAAGGTAATGCTTGATTAGTTGATAGTCCCGCACAGAAGAACTAGTTATTCCCAACTAGTTCCAGGTGCAGGACAAGAAACGTTGTTGGTATGTGAGTATCTGGGAGCCCGATTTTTGCGGAGCGCCAGAGGTAACCTAAAAAGCCACCTGCCACGCGCTCAGCAAAAATCAAACTCCACCATTTTCTGTTATTGAATAATCGTGAGGCTAACACTGGCCTGTATACTTGATTATAATATAAAACTAATGTGGGTACATAGAAATAAAGTTAAGGTCACAGTATAAGAAATTTATTATTGTATAAGAATTTTGGGTGCAAAGGGGCTCTACCAACATCTATAGGGCCCCAGCGACCTCACCTGCTAGTGGCGCACCTGCTGATAAACGGACGAGGCTCGTTAATTTACGGTACCTATGGAGTGGCTTCGGCCCCTACGTGGGTACCAGGTGGTACAACAGTGTTGGTCCGGGGGGGTACCACCGTGCAGCTGTGCTAAAGCCCCCCAAGTAACCCAGCCCAGGCTGGGTTGCGTTAGGGGTTCAGCAGCTGCACCGCCGGGCCCGGGGCGATGTATGGTGCAGCAGGCATGGGACCAGTGGGGGCGAAACGGAGTCTAGTGTGGGTGGTGTGGGTCGATTCGCCGGCCAGGGAGACCCTTAGCAACGGCGTTGCCGCGGCCGCCCGCAACACAGTCATGGGGCCCGCCTGGGGCCAACCACCCCAGGAGGCTGCCCCACATGTTGCGCATAATCCTGATGTGGGATCGCCGCTCCGGGTGGTAACCGGTGTGGGGTAGCGGCGGCCTTGCATCAGGGGGGTTTGGGAGCCCTTCCGTCCGGCGGGTCGGCTCCGACCTAACCACACGGTTCTAGACAAAGCTAGCCCCTGCGCTTTGTCACTTACTGCTGCACCAAATGTCGCCCTGTCTTCACGCTTCTTCTTCAAAATCTACAATGGCAGTGCAACAAAAAAGAAATAAACGTTACACAGCGGCCCTAGGAAACCCCACAACTTCACATTTCGAGGTGGAGTTCACTAACGTCCGTGGACTCCATGCGAACCTCGATACCGTCCACCACCACCTTGAGACGGCACGGCCCGCTGTGATGTTCCTCACGGAGACACAAATACGCCGCCCTGACGACACGTCTTACCTGTGTTACCCCGGCTATGTCATCGAGGAACAATTTCGAGACAAAGCCGGGGTGTGCGTGTTCGTTAGGGCGGATGTTTGCTGCCGCCGGTTGCGCTGCCTAGAGAACCCCTCCAATTCCGTCCTTTGGCTGCACGTAGACCATGGCTCTATGAGCCAGATCTACGTGTGCGTCTACCGATCCCACACAGGGGATTCTGAGACAACAAAGCTCTTCCAGTACCTCAGCGAGACGGCTGATGAAGCGCAGGTGCGGTTCCCGAACGCTGACCTAGTGTTTCTGGGGGACTTCAATGGCCATCACATTGAATGGCTGGGGTCCCTCAAGACTGATCATGCGGGTAGAGCCGCCCATGCGTTCGCTCTCTCCCACGGTCTGACCCAGATGGTATGCGGGATCACCCGGATACCAGACAGGTCAGATCACGCGCCCGCTCTGCTGGATCTACTGCTGACGAGTCGCCCAGCCCAGTACAGTGTTTCGGTAGGAGCCCCACTGGGTAGTTCCGACCACTGTGTTGTTCACGCTGGCATGAAGGTGTCACCTCCTGCACGTCCTGTGCAAACGTCACGACGACTATGGCACTACTCGTCAGCGGATTGGGACGGTCTACGCGATTATTTTGCGTCCGTCCCCTGGAGCCAGCGCTGCTTTGTAGGAAAGGCTCCTTCGGATAGTGCTTCTGCTATTGCTGGCGAGATCAGTTTAGGGATGGATTATTACATCCCTTTCACTGATGTCGCCAGTATCCGCAGAGCCCGTCCCTGGTTCGGGCGAGATTGTGCCAAAGCTGTTCGACAAAAACAGTCGGCATATCGCGCCTGGATCAGGGCCCGGGCTGTGCGCGACCCAAACGTGGGCCACCTCAAAGCAGCGTACAACCGGGCCACAAAGTCGAGTAAGAGGGCCTTTAAGAGAGCGGATGCCCAGCGCGTCGCGCGGCTTGGTCAGGAGCTCACTTCCCATCCCACGGGCAGCCGTGGATTCTGGCAACTGGCCAAAGCCGTGCAATCTAACTTTTGTCAGCCCTCGCTGCCACCGCTGCGTTACCCAGATGGAACACTGGCTCACAAAGCCCAAGAGAAAGCGGATATGCTCGCAGACCTCTTTGCGGCTAATTCCCGGGTCGACGACCGTGGCCTGCAGCCCCCCGCCATCGCCAACTGTGGCCACACAATGCCTGATATTGTTATCAGGCAATGTGATGTACGGGCAGTGCTGCGGTCACTCGACACGCGGAAAGCCAGTGGCCCTGACGGCATTCCGGCGGTGGTGCTACGAAAATGTGCAGCTGAGTTGTCTCCAGTATTAACGCGTCTGTACCGCCTGTCATACTCTTCAGGGCTCGTGCCGGAGGTCTGGAAGGAGGCGAACGTACAACCGATCCCCAAGAAAGGGGATCGGTCCGATCCAGGCAACTATCGACCCATAGCTGTCACCTCAGTCATTTGCAAGGTGCTTGAGCTCCTTATAAATAAGCAGCTCATGCAATTCCTAGAGGATCACTCGCTAATCAATGATCGACAATACGGCTTCAGGCCAAAGCGATCAACGGGTGATCTTCTGGCATTCGTAACGCATGTCTGGGGTGGGGCTATGGAAAGGCACGGCGAGTCCTTGGCTATTAGCCTGGACATCGCCAAAGCCTTCGATAGGGTCTGGCATGCTTCGCTCCTTTCCAAGCTTCCGGCATATGGTCTACCTCCTCAACTGTGCAGCTGGATTGCCAGCTTTTTAAACGAGCGCCGAGTGCGGGTCCTCTGCGATGGCCAGGCTTCTCGCTTCTTGCAAGTGAATGCCGGGGTACCGCAGGGGTCCGTACTATCACCAACTCTCTTTCTTCTGCATATCAATGATATGCTATCCCTCGGGAACATTCATTGCTATGCAGATGACAGCACACTGCACGGGAGTTACTCGGTTCGTCCGACGGCGGGGCGATCTGAGATTGAGGAGGAGAGACGACGACTCGTGGCTGATCTCGACCGTAACCTCGACAGTATCTCTCAATGGGGTACCGAGAACCTGGTCGAGTTCAATGCCCGCAAAACACAGGCGTGTGCATTTACTGCGAAGAAATCCCCTTTCCTTCCCCTACCCTCTCTTCAGAATGCATTATTACCAATGAAGGACAACCTTGATATCCTTGGCATAGACGTTCGTCGAGAGCTCAATAATAAAAACTACATCGAAAGATGTATAGGGCTAGCTTCGCGGAAACTAGGAATACTGAATAAGGTAAAGAGATTCTTTACACCGGACCAGAGGTGTCTGCTGTACAAGACGCAGATTAGACCCTGCGTCGAATACTGCTCTCACCTCTGGGACGGCTCCGCGAAGTATCTGCTGGACGCTCTCGACGCTATGCAGCGACGGGCTATCCGTATTATTGGTTGTCCGGAGGTAACGGGAAGCCTTGAGCCGCTAGCTCAGCGCCGAACAATAGCTTCCTTGGCCGCATTCTACCGTATTTACCACGGCGAGTGTTCTGAAGAGCTCTTCAATCTGATCCCACCCTCTTCCTTCCGATCCCGAACGACTCGTGCCGGGCAGAGATGCCACCCCCACACAGTGGATAGCATGTTCGCGAGAACCGAACGTTTTAAACGTTCGTTTCTCTGCCGAACGATAGTGGCCTGGAACGCCCTGCCTGTGCACGTGTTTCCTCCCACATATAATCCTGGGTTCTTTAAGCGGAGCGTGAAGAGGCACATCAGTAGGTCGTCAAGTTGAGGGCCACTCTCAATAGTAATGTGTGCTGTGAGAGTGGCCCACAATCGCTAGACGTCGTCACGACTTACCACCAGGCGGGCGGCGTCAATTTGGCGAACCAAATATAAAAAAAAAAAAAAAAAAAACCCAAACAGTAGGGAAAATTAGTCTTCTCCAAATTAATATTAATGTTTCTAAATTATTGCAATAAATTGTCAAATTTCATTACTAAATTGGTATTAAAATGGTACAAGTCAAAATTAAATTTATAATTAGTTACAAAATTAGAAACAATTAAAAAATCAAATCACAAATCTGTCAAAGAAGAATGTCACATGTCCTCAAACAACACATGTCAAATAATCTAATATGTCAAATAATGCATGTCAACTAGTAACAATATGTCCAACTAATTAAAAATATTTAAAAATCTTAAAAACCTACTCATTAAAACAGTTGAATTCCAAATTATGTCAAATTGTTATACCAGTCAGACACGTGGATGACACTTTACATTTTAAATCATTTTAAAAGCGGTGAATTATTGATATCCAGCTGTTGGTTCAGTAACGCACCGTGGTTGCCCAACAACAACTTATTAATTTCTAGAGCTTCCAAGGTGGTCAACTTCTTACCTTTGTCGCATATAATGTAACGCTCTGAAATTAGATTCTGGGTCGAAGGTATGATTTTCCATAATAAGATGTTCTGCGAAATTCGACTCAGTCTTTTTTAACTTCCAGGCACTAGTGTGTTCGGAAACTCTGGTATGGAAAGACCTACCAGTTTGTCCGATGTATTTTTTATCACACTAAGTTCTTACATCCCGCTCTTTTATCGTGTGGGAGTTCTGTCTGAGCTATTACCTATCAAGCGCCTCAAACAATGGCTAGTATAGAATGCTGGATTTACCGTGCCTAGAGAATCTATAAGACACATGGCCTATGTACGGGATGCGCGCCCATCTTTTGTTCTCAGAAGTTGGTGCGTCCACCTGATATGCCAAACTCAGAGCTGCCCTAGACCTCTTTCGTGCTACCATACCATCAATCAATTACGTTGAGTAGCCATTATTGGTTGCGATTGCTTTTACTACATTTAACTCTTTATCGAATGATTCTCTGGACATTGGTATCGATATTAGTCTATGTATCATGGAATGGAAAGCTGCGTGTTGCCGACAATCGAAAGCATAAATTTATACTGTACTTACCTGTATGTCTTACAAGATGACACACATACATCACATCTAAGTATATCCCCAAAAGCCAAAAGGGTAGGGGGAGGTCCTGGTGCAGCACATGCCCACACTTGCCAGTATATTTTTGGGTAAAATCCACAACTACCTGTAATATCTAAAATTCCAACAGCTAAGACAGATGTGCATACCTACCATTAAACAGAAGCTCTGCAGCCTGGCCTGTTTGTTGAGCGTTCCCGCTGGAAAGGGAACAGCCAATGCTTCAGCTCCACCCCAAAGGACTATCGTTTTAGCGATTCATCTATACCAATATTATAAAGCAGAAGAGTTTGTTTGAACGCGGTAATCTCAGGAAGTACTGGTTCGATTTGAAAATTCCTTTTTTTGTTGTGTAGTGCATTTATCGAGGAAGGCTATATGCTATATAACATCATGCTACGATGAATAGGAGCGGAGCAGCAGTGTGATAGGTTTCAAAAACGAGGAAAAAAATATTTCTTTTGAGAACTTCCATTGCGTGCACTGGCCAAACGGTTAATTTTAAGTTAAAATGATAAAAAAGTCCGCAGTAGCATGTATCTATCTTTTAAGGTTAACTCACTATAACATATTTTATGGACATGAAATTCGTTCTAAAATAATTATTTTTGAAGCTAGAGTTATTACGGGTGACACGACGGAAACAATAATTACAAGCGACGGCAACGGGAAAAATTCCAAATTACCACGTGGACAAAGTCGCGGGTGACCGCTAGTATTGTAATATTAATACAAAATTCTCAGTACACAAACATTTTGATATCAAGCATACCTTTTACACGTAGCAGGCAATGAAGTGTAAGATCATTCAAGGAGCAATACGTGCCTCCACAAAGGTTTGCTTTGTAAGGTAAAACCATGTCGACGAATTGGAAAATGTAAGCTATTTTTCACTTTCTGCCCTTATAATTGAAGTGAAATTACTATAACTAATGTTTTGTTTTTAAATCTAGGTACACATAATTTTTGATCTAATTTATGTTTAGTGAAATTTATTTCTATTCTAGCAAGGTTCAGTTTTAAATGTGTTGTACTTAATTACTAATTTGGTTCGCTGTAGAGGCTGTAAGTCAGCAAACTAATATTATTGTTCATTCTATCACGTACTGTAATTACTTTTCATAGTTAGGTAGGTATAGTATGCATTTAATTTGTTACGTATCGCCTTGGAGATTCAATAAAATAATAGTATATTATTCTTGTCTGCAATGATATCAAATCAAATCGTTTATTTGCTAGAAACATGGTTGACATAGGTTTTCTTATCTGTCTTAGGTTCTTCTTGTTTCACCGGATGGTTCACGGCATGCAAATTTTTAAGTTTGTTCACATAATAGGATAAGGGGTAATGTATAATAGGGTAAATGTACTAGTAACAGTTTCAAGCCAAATTTTCTTAATATTTGATCAAAACAAAAGGTCTCGTAGATAATATAAGAAACATAATTTTGACTTAATGAATAAAAGCAATACACGAACCCTTTAGGGGTTCCGTAGTAAAAATCTCGGAACCCTTATAGTTTCGTCATGTCCGTCTGTCCTCGGTTTTTCTCCCAAACGGTTAGTGCTGAAAGATGAACTTTAGCACGGATATGTGTATTTACTATTCCGACAAAGATATTTTTTACAGAAAACAGAGTGTCCTCCCCTCTAAAACCCTAGACGTTTCGGTTGGAGCAGTCGGCATCGTCCATTGTCATTCATTCGATTGTATCAAGAACTTGTACATTACAGTTTGAATGTGTGTTGAAAGCGGAAACAAAATACTAACACGATCCATTCATCTGACATTGAGGAAATAACATCTTAACTTGCGGAATAATGTTATGTTTAAAACGTTCGGTTTCTGTCAATATTATGTCGTTGAAAACGTTCATTTTGTAAGCCTACTAGATCATTTTATACAATGATGTTTGAGGTTTAAATTTTTTGAGATCAAATATTTTTTTACAAACAATAAGCAAGCCAACACATATGTATTCAAATTTAGTCCAAAAATGTCGTGTGAGTCCTCCCGATGTTGTCATATCCAAATTAGCTGTTGTCCGTACTTAGAATGGTATGACCCAAGACGGTATGGTCAACTTCCGGCGTCTGTGTATCGTCGCAATGGGATCCAGGATCAGGTCTACGGCTCCAGAGGAAATATTAGGTACATGTTATGTTTAGCACCTCACCCGTATTATGGAAATTGTGTACACGTTGTCAAGTTTATGAATATGAAATAAAGTGGTCACCGCATAATGTACCTAGTTTGTATTCTAGTGACGAACTGCTTAACCTTCACAACTTTTTACTTTCACTTATCATAATCATAACAACATAGAACAAAACACAGTCGCTTCCGCTGTGTGTCCGTCACTATTTTGATGCGGTTTTCACCAATAGATAGAGTGGCTCTCGAGGAAGGTTTAGTACTTTATATTTTCTCACGCGGGTGTCCGCTAGTATTCTATAAGTCGAAGTATTGAGATCCTGTAAAAAATATTTTTGAGAATTTTAGTTTTACTTGAACGCTCAGCTCCTCTAGGTCGATAACAGTGATTGCTGGAAAATATTGTATGTAACGTATGTACGAGCTACAACCTAAACCATTTAACAGATTTTGCTCAAATTTAGCACGAACTTGTATTTTAGTAGTGGAACAGCTGACGGGGTAGCTCATTGACATAAGTTTTCCAGGGCCGGATTAAGGACTGAAAACTGCCAAAAAAATTAGTTTTTATTTATCTCTCTCTTTTCACAGAAACGGCTTAATCGATATTCTTTAAATTTTTATTTTAGTTAAAAGCTCCATCATCGAGCATGACTGGAGCCTAACTCGAGTAGAAATTTTTACTTGCAATTTTCCAAGTAAAGGTACCGTCCTAGACAGCTAATTTATTTCATGCATGCTCGCCGGTATAAACCGTTATCAAAGTTACGATACAGTTCTCTACGTTTAGTAAAGAGCTGGTGCGACCCAAGGGAAGGTTTTTAACACTAAACGGAGTACATAAAATAACGAACTTAATCTAACATCTGTAAGTTCTTAGACTTAGAATAATAAAATAAACTTCTAAGAGTTCAAACTTTGGAGATAATTATCACAGCCGCATGTCTGTCAACAGATGATTTGGGTCTTGAAGTTAAAGATAAGGCGACTCAACACCCAAAGACTTGTTAAGTCCCCATAGGACGAGTAACGGTCAAAGTTTTAATACTCAAGAACTTTCCAACACGCGTAAAGAAAACGGCAGAAATGCGGAAAAAGTAATTAACATAATACGTATCTTATTATTGAAAGAAAAATGTTCTAATTTTTTAATCGCGAACGTTTGGATAGATAAATAATCTATAAATAGAAACCGGCCAAGTGCGAGTCGCACAAAGGGTTCCGTACCAGAACGGCAAAAAAAAATACTTTTGTTGTATGGGAACACCCTTAAATATTTATTTTATTCTGTTTTTTAGTATTTTTTGTTATAGAGGCAACAGAATTATCTACATCATCTGTGAAAATTTAAACTCTCTAATTATCGCGGTCCATGAAATACAGCCTAGTGTTTGTCTCGCTAAAAGTCGATTACAGAAGAACCGATTTGGTTAATTAGAAAGAAAGAAAGAAGAAGAAGAAAGAAAATGTGTTTAATTCGCAAACACAGATTTGGCGATTAGCATATTAGATAACTAAACATATACACAGGGAGAAAGTCAAAGTAAAAAAAACCGTGGGTTGTATGCTAGTACGCGTCATATCTGAGTGGAATTTGTTCTCCTCTCAGCTTCTGCTGACATGGGCAGACCCACATTTGTCAGCGCTGGTTTTAAGAGGAGGCCAACTAATTTTGGTCTTAAAATATTAGCACAAATTCAGGGAAGGTTTAAAGGGTTAATTTCAGTCGGTACGAAGTTCGTCGGGACAGTTAGTAATAAATATTTAGGATATTCAAATTTTACAGAACATTTATATCTAACGGATCACGATAACTATAGAACGGATTTTCATGAAACTTTGTGATAAATATAGTTCATACATCAGAATAATACATAATTATGCTACTTTTATGTCTATAATAGAAAATGGGAAAGATCAAACTATTCTGCGACCGATAAGTACTCGTACATACTTCCTTTCATAATGCATTTAGTGAAAAGACACTCCGAATTTATTTATTTGTAAATATATAGATTTTAGATATAATAAAAGTGTATATTTCTTAATGACTATGTATATACAACTTATCTCAGAAGTCTGTAGTAATTACATAGATACTTATTTAACTTGAAAACTAATCTTAAGTTTTCGAAGTAAATATTACTTGTACTCGTACCTACATATTTACGAGTATATTACTTATAGTACTTACATATTGCGTTTGTTTGTTTGTTGTTGAAATTACTTGAAATTAAAAATAGTGTGCACAAACATACATTAAATACATACGTAATCTATAGATATCTTCAATTGACTTTATCTACATCTATAAGAATAAATGTTTCCAAAGATTTGTGGAAAAATTACTCGAAAGGAGTGTGCCGTATAAGTTGGACCCAATTGAAGTAATCACCCGATTAACCTAGCCATTCGTTTGGCGAAGAGTATGCTTATACTACTTACTACTTAACACCACAATTCCATTACTTATTGTCTAAATTCCTATCTGACATCTGTCCTAGCTGTTGCAAAAACATAGTACTTACTATTAACTGAATCTTTTGGGCATTGCTGAGTCATCTACCCAAGTAAAATACAAAAATATTCCCATAGACTGTCAGAATATCATAAAATTGTGCTGAAACGCAATTTATATAATACAAGTATTCAGTACAATACAAAAGTCGCCACGTCACTGAGACATCTTGCCTGTCTGGGCACAAAGTAAAATTAAAGGAAAAGTAATGTCCATGTGTATTTGTATACAACAATTTTATGTATTTGGCGAATCCCCAACAAATACAAAACACATGTTTACCTTTGCTGACATAATAAACGCTATCCATTAGGGATTTCATTAGGAATTTTATTCCTATGTAAATATTGTTTCTGTAGGTAGCTAATGTACTGTATACCTACTAAGTACTGCAGCAAAAAGTAAATGTGTACCTGCAGGAAAATTATCGAAAAGTTGATATAACGGTGGAAGTAAATAACTTGTCATCACGGACCTGAAGAGTAGACGTAAATAGGGTGCCTATCCAAAACCAGTCAGTCAGCCTCCACTCACGACGATTGCAACCTGGTCGAAGCGTCAAGCAATAAAAGGTTCTTAAACATAACATAGTACGGCTAAGCACCTATGTTTATCGACGTATGAACCATGCTACGAACCATGGTCTCTAGCGGGAGCCGGTGGAACACGGCCGTTTCTTTCTGCGAGCAGGTTATGCTCGTGAAGGAGTTGAGGACGACGGACTAGCAACTCACCGTCCTTACAGAAGCAGGCTAGAAGGACTGCGTACTGTGGGGCTTAACCCCACACACGCCTTCACGATCACGACGCAACGGCCTTACAGGTGGCCATTGTCCGCCGGGCGCCTCTGGGAATTCTTCTAGTGCTTACCGTAGGCGCTCGGCAATGGACGTAGGTATATGTAGGCTGAATTCCCAGCCACTATGCCTATGAGAGAGTTTCAAAGTTAGATTATTATGGCTTAAAGTGGCTGTGTAATGCACCTCTGCCTATCCACCCTGAATTTTGAGCGGGATAGGTATATGTACGTGATTAAATAATCAAGTAGGTAAATACTTAAAAGACGTGATTTTACGATAAACTTCAATTTATGTACATTTTTATAACGTGACTTACATCTCGATCGATCATTTGATAAGGTACGTATGAGTAGTAGGTACTATAGTAGCAATTAGCATTATTGATATGTACATAAATACCAATAGATTATCTACCAAATTAAATCTACTCTATACAGGATGTAACATTCAAATGGGGCAGCGTGGGAAAGTCTAAAACTATAAGACATACGAGGATCTGTTCTTAGACATCGATTTTAGTAAAAATAAAAACGCAACCAGCTTTTTTTTTTAAAACAGTGTGTAGCTAGGTGAGGATTGTAAACTAAGGGGTGCATGTAACAGGATGCTCCATCCTGTTCAATAAATAACTTCGGTTTTTACAATTTTACGCACAGAATCGAGTTCAACGTTGTATTGAAAAAAATGGTAGTACTGTCTACTACTAATGTGTGTTACACTAAAATAAATAAAAGATATTAAAACAATGCATTTTAGACATCATGTTTCATAGTAATATTTAGGTAGATACTACTTAATTAGTTCACTACACACGATTTCTAAAAATAAATGGTGTTTTTATTTATAAATATCGAAGGGAACAGGAGTAGAAATTTTATGGGAAGGACAATTATACTATGTAAAGATGCTATATACTTAATTGCTACAACGCCTGCAAGATTAATAGCATGTAGCGATTGTTCACATAAAATTTCCAACTTTCATGAGGCGCATATCACCGGTGAAATTCGACTTTGGTCTTGAGTAGATCTAGTACAATCAGCTAAGTAACTCTACAGAGTGGTTATTGGTTGATTGGCTATATGGGTATGTAATGCACAACTGCTTACCCCCTTGGCGATAAAGGCGTGATTATAATAATGTATGTTAGGTATAAAATTCACCAGCCACCAACATCTCTACTCTAACATTACGTAAATGACTAGGGATTCGTTTTTATAAAATGTATTTTACTAAGAGTGCAAGGATTTTCTGACCTAGTTTAGTTCTAAAAGGTTAAAAAGAAGTGTATTTACGTAGCTATTAGCATAGAAGAGGTGTATAAATATTTTAGTTAAATAACATTAATTTATTTTTAGTGTAAACCGAACCGAAACCGCTGATCGTAGAAACCTAAAACTTAGAAGACTTGTTATTTATATGGCGTGTACTTCCGATAAGAAAGGATTTTCCAAAATTCTACTCCTAAAGGGGTGTAAAAGGGGGGACAAAGTTTGTACGGGACAATGTGACACCTCAGAAACTACTACCGATTTTAAAATTTCTTTTGGTAATATAAAGCTACATTTTTAGCGAGTAACATAGGTTATATAACATCACGACAGAGTTAATAGGAGCGGACCAGCATTGCGATAATTCACTGTTTACGAGAAAAATCCGAAAAACAGAAAATTTTCAACTTCCAAACTTTTCAACCTTAAATAACTTTTTTAGCACAAGTCGGAGCAATGGGAACTTTCGATATTTGATTTATAATGATGTACTTAATACCTGCACCACTTTGCAGCTCTATGCGTATTAATCAACCTTACAATTTTGTTCCGAATATTTTAACTGGATAAGTCTGTTAGTTACCTGATTTGAGATTTCTTTTTGAGATATTGGGGTAGGATCTCGGTAAAATAAAGCTACTTACGAAAAATGAGCTTGCTGCTCATCAATATTTTTCAATGTTCTACGGCCCTCGACTAATATTGCTTGTAGCCATGAATGTAGATCGAAAGAGATGATATATCTATATATATAAAAGAAAGTCGTGTTTGTTACAACACTTATAACTCGAGAACGGCTGGACCGATTGCCATGGTTTTTGATTTGTTGGATTTGTTTCCGTCACGAATAGCAGAATACATCTTAAAAACAATGAAATAGATGCTGATTTGTTTATTACATGTAAAACATTAGTTGTACAATCCTGTCAAATAGTGTAACAACAATTTTTTTTTTGGAGCTTATGGCCTGGTTGCTGAGAACTTTAAGCAAAAAATTTATTTTTTTCTGAAGACATCATGTGTGCGTTCAGAAATTTATTTTTTGTAAAATGTCTACAAAGTTCAGGTAGTGTTATATTTGTTTGTTTTAGCCATTAATTTTCGAAAATTATTTATTAATTATTTAATTTTTAATTCCAGAAAATAATACCTAAGATTTATTCTACAGTAAAAACATAAAATCATCGGAAAGGAACAAAATAAAAAAGAATAAAAAATCAGTTGGTAAAGGTTATAAGAATAAGGAAAAAAAATCTACAGGTTAACAAAAGTGTAAATTTAATACTATCAGGCGTTACTTTTCGGAAGTCCATAGTTAAATTAAATAAATCTAACTACTTTGCAATATTCCGCCACATGCAAATTACCCAACTCTCGTACTTATTCATGCACAAGTCCGCCCTCCAAACCCACTTAGGCCGAAAGAATAGAGAAATAATTTTGAAAATAGAATAAATATGAGAGTTGTGTTATCGTGCAAAAAATAATAAAAACCTCGACACGTGTTTCGCCCCCAACCAGGGGCATCATCAGGAGATGTCGATGGCTCGGCGCACGGCGACCGAATGAGCCACAACTCGTAAACCGCACCTATTTATATGCTAGGTTTTTTTATTTCTACCCACAACCATAATACCAAATTATTTTATGTCTACCTAACACCGTTGTTTGAATGACGTATACCTACCCGCAGCAAAGGGGAAGAGGCGAAATTAAGTTGATCATTTAAAATATTAGGGTTCAAGCGTCTATGTTTGTAGATTTCTAATTGTTCCAAAACCGAAAGCCTCAGTCCTTTGTTGCAGGTGTGCAGAACGTCATAAGTGTGAGGATTAGGTAGGGAGTGACCGGAATCCAACAAATGTTTTGCGAAATGAGACCGTTCTGGACGATTGTTTCTAAAAGCTGATATATGTTCTTTATACCGCGTCGCGAAGCTACGGCCGGTTTGGCCAATATAAACACCCTCACAATCCCCACACTTAAGCCTATACACACCAGACTTCCTGTCATCCCCAATTTTCTCCTTAACATTGCAAATGTTTCTCCGGATAGTGTTGTCCGTTCTAAACGCGACATGAATATTATTTTTCCGGAGAAACATTTAATATAGCGGAATATTGCAAAGTAGTTAGATTTATTTAATTTAAAAGTGTAAATGTCTTTTTAAAGGTTGTATATGATTTTTGTTGGTAAGATATTCATACGTAGTGGTTATATACTCTTTGAGCTATTGTCTAAGTCTCGAAAGTTGTCACTGTTATTATATTTGGTGGTTTTATGCGAGTGCACATTTTAATAACAATGCCGCGTCCTAGAAGATCTAATCTTTCCCAGCGAAGCCGTAATGCAATTAGGCAACGGAATATCGCGAGTCAATTATCTGATGGAGAACGAGAAATTGCACGAGAGCAGCGCCGCGTTAGTATGGAGCAAAGAAGGGCCTTAATTCGTGCTTCTCAAACACAAGAGCAAAGATAGGCAGCCCGTGAAACGGCTAGGTTAGAAACGAAAAATCGTCGAGCTTATCGTACAGATGAACAGAGGAATAATCTTCGAAGTGCAAGAAGAAATGGTTCAAGTATTGATTTGAATCGAGCAGCGTTTCTGTATGATTGCACCATCGACTACAGCTTGCATCGTTTAGTTTGCATTGGTCCAATGGACGTTGTTTGCCAGCATTGTGGAGCATTGAAGTTTGCTGGTGAAACGCCTGGTTTGTGCTGCCTTAGTGGTAAAGTGAAATTGCCATTATTGGTCCCGCCACCAGAGCCATTGTGCTCCCTGCTTTATGGCAAAACACTAGAATCACGACATTTTCTAGCGAACACTAAAAAATACAATGTCTGTTTCCAAATGACTTCATTTGGGGCGGAAATTATCGAAGAACACGGATATAATCCGACATTTAAGGTAATTTACCTTAAAAACTTTATTTTCTATCATTGTAAAAAAAATCTGGAATGTAGTTTGTTAGATTTCTGTATTTGTCTCTGAAATAAAAATGGCATGTTATTATTTGAAAAAAAAAGTGTTTGTAAAAAAAGTGTTTGTAAATCTAACTATAACTATGGTTTTGACTTTACAGATTCAAGACCAGATTTGCCATCGCATTGGATCATTGCAACCTATAGAAGATGCACAGCATAAATTCTTGCAAATATACTTCATGGGCAATATGGAAGAACAACTTAACCGGCGTCAAGGGATCAACACAGCTACGAAAAGAGCAATTCTCCAAGATCTGCAGCAAATGCTTCATGAACATCATGCATTGGTCAGGCTGTTCAAGACTGCTTTAGAGCGCATGCCAAGTGATGACTATAAAGTTGTGATCAGAGCAGATAAAAGACCAGCTGGAACACATGAACGCACATTTAATGCTCCAACAATCGATGAAGTGGCAATCCTGATTGTTGGTGAAAACTTGGAAACACGTGATATTGTACTTACACGACGCAATACTGGGCAACTACAAAGAATATATGAAACACACCGTTCATATGACGCGTTACAATACCCGCTGATGTTTTGGCAAGGAGACGATGGATATCACTTTAATATCAAAATAATTAATCCATTGAATGGTAAGATCAATATTGTTGTTTTCATTTTAACTTGATATACATTTTATTCTGTTTGCTTTTAGTACTCAAAAAAAGTTGTAATTTCTAATTTAGTAGAGAGTAGCTGTAAGAGTCGTTAACCTATTACGGGTTCTAAAATACAATTTTTATTGCATTTGTTTCAGGTGAGGAAACTACCAAGAAGGTTAGTTCGATGAATTATTACGCATATCGTTTGATGATTCGTGAAAATTCTGACAATTATTTGTTGCGATTTCGTCGACTGCTTCAACAATATTGCGTTGACATGTACGTTAAAATCGAAACGGAGCGCCTGACTTTCATTCGGTTGAATCAAGCTAAATTGCGTTCGGAACAGTATATCCATTTACGCGATGCAATTAGCACAGAAAGAGATTCAGAAAATGTTGGTCGATTGACTATTTTACCGGCGACATACATAGGTAGCCCGCGTCATTTGCATGAATATGCGCAAGATGCAATGACATATGTTCGTAATTATGGTCGGCCAGATCTATTCATTACATTTACATGTAATCCGAAATGGATAGAAATTATTCAATTGCTGCTTCCCGGACAAACATCAAGTGATCGACACGACATCACCGCACGTGTTTTCAGACAAAAAATTCGGTCACTAATGAATTACATTGTTAAGCAATACGTCTTTGGGAATACTCGATGCTGGATGTATTCAATCGAATAGCAAAAACGAGGCCTACCGCATGCTCACATTCTGATTTGGTTAGTCGAAAGAATTCGGCCAGATCAAATAGATGACATCATATGTGCGGAGATTCCTGCTCCTGAAACCGATCCAGACCTACATGATGTTGTGGTCACGAATATGATTCATGGACCGTGTGGCACTATCAACCGACAATCACCGTGCATGGTCGACGGCAAGTGTTCCAAACGGTATCCACGAAAATTGACGGCAGAGACCATTACAGGCAACGATGTTTATCCATTGTATCGGCGTCGATCGCCCGATGATAATGGTAGAACTATCACAACTAAAGTGAAAGGAAACGATTTCGTAGTTGACAACCAAAGACCTTATAATACAACGGACATAGGATCTAGAACAAATCGCAAGAAAATAATGTCCCGAGTCGACCTATACATTATACATAGGCATACATAGATATAAACAAATTTCATATTAAAATTTAAACCTTGATTCAACGGAATAGTGTTCACTTTTGTTTGCACTAATTTATCGCATTACGTAGCTTCTATCTGTCCGCCTGACTAATTCACCTTATGCAGCTTATACTTGAACTACGTGAACATAGAAACAATGGAGTAGGTTTATTTTGTTAAAGTCTTTTAAGGATTCCATGATATGTACCTACGTAGGCGTAATAATTAATGTAAGACTACAATAAATTCCATAATCTTATAAATTGTAATTACTTGTTTATGTTAGACGAAATAAGCTGAAAAACTAATTAACGACTGACAAAGATTTTTTTTTTCGATTCAGTTTCATAATAAGTAACTGTAGTGTATGAATAACAAAAAGGGAATTAATGAATTTAACTAATTATAATATTATAAATGCCAAACTTCTTGCGGGTGTCAAAGTTCTTCCGCTTTCATTACTATTTTCATAACGCTATGTCGCTACGTCTACTACAAGATAGCCGTGTTTCAAGTGACTGAATTAGTTGCTAAAACTGCGCATCATTAATTTATTTTTATCTTATGGTTAATTTTTGGGATATGAAATTATTGGCTACTAGCTGATCACCGTGACTCCGCCCGCGAGATATAGTTATCTCGGCCCCGATTCCCGTGGGAATACATTACCGAGAATCCAAATAAAAAGAAAATAACAGTACATACACGAAATAAAATGTGTAATTATATTTATGACAAAACAATGATACCCTGTGAAAATTAAAAACATTTTTGGGCTTATCTCCTCCATTCAATCAAGGGATTCTTGTACAAGTTTCATAAAGATCGGACCTCTTTTTGTTATGTCCATAAAATGAGCCGAACAAACAAGATTGTTATTTTTTGGATCAAAATATTCTTCTCGCCGTGCTAGGGCAATAATATTTTTCCATTGTGCACAGTGTACTGGATCCCGAGGAAAACTGAAATAGATGTTGGTTCATATAACGAAAAAAAAATCATAAAGAGCCAAGGCGTCTCCACTATAATCTTTGTTCCAAATAGTTTTATCGCTATCGGTAATCCGAATAAATCTGAATGGTCATTTTGTTAGTACATTATTCAGTGAAAATGAAATGGTCTCTTTCTTTTTACTGAGCTTGGGATGAGTTCGAAAGAGACAGATAGGTACTTCGGTATTGGACTGGATTGCAATATTTACTTTTGTCTTTTAATTTATTATCGACGAAATACTGTATTTTAAGTGAAATAATAAATTGCAAATAATAAAACAAAAGCTTATTTACTGAAAATATGATACACCGTCTTCAATTTGCTTTTTTTTCGTAGTTTTTACACGTTTTTACAATACAGTACGGCATTGTGCAACGTGTTGTCGTTCAGTTGTCAAAATCAAGACTGGCGCGCGATTGTTTCTCTTTTAGCGTTTTGTTTCTCTTTTAGTTCGGACACTTTTGAGCGATGATCCGAAATCCATTGTATTTAAAATCTTTGTTGACAACAGTTGGATTGTTCCATATTCGCCACTTCTTTCCAAAACATTCAAAGCACATTGTAATGTTGAGTATTGCAATTCGGTCAAGTCAATTAAATACATTTGCAAATATGTCACGAAAGAGAGCGACATGGCGGTTTTTGGTATCCAAACATCCAATAACAAAGATGAAATCACGCGCTATCAAGTTGGTAGATATGTGAACTGCAATGAAGCAATTTGGCGTATATTTTCATTCCCTATTCACGAACGTCATCCCACTGTTTTACATTTGGGGGTGCATCTAGAGAACGGTCAGAGAGTATATTTCACAGCGTCGAATGCTCCTCAACGTGCCGAAACACCTCCAGCGACAACACTGACCAGTTTCTTTGCGATTTGTCAAAGCGATCCGTTCGCACGAACTTTGCTTTACTCAGAAATGCTACGTTATTACACTTGGAACGCTACATCGAAGAAATTTCAACGTCGGAAGCAAGGCGTTGCAGTTCCTGGTCATCCAGATATGCGTTCTACTGATGCTCTTGGTCGTATTTACACAGTATAAGTATTTACACAGTAAGAATGATGAATGTTTCTATTTGCGGTTGTTGCTGGTACATGTTCGAGGGCCAACATCATTTGAATCACTACGAACTGTTAATGGTATCGTGTGCCCCACATTTCGTGCAGCACGTCAAGAGCTAAATTTGCTTGAAAACGATACTCATTGGGACACGACAATCGCTGAAGCAATTATTTCTGCATCTCCAAGTCAGATACGCACATTATTTGCTATCATCATTTCAACATGCTTCCCATCGAACCCACGTGACCTGTGGAACAAATACAAAGATAACATGTCAGAAGATATTTTACATCGAATTCGCGTCAGCTCAAGAAATTCCGATCTTGAGGTGAATGAGGAGATCTATAACCAGACTTTGCCCTTGATCGAAGATATTTGTTACCTCATGTGCGGCAGTTTGTTAGTTAGGTTAGGAATGCCAGCGCCAGATCGCGGAATGAATGACGCATTTAATAGAGAATTGGAACGTGAACGTGAATATGATCCACATGAACTAATCCAATCAGTTCAAACGAATGTACCTCTGTTGAATCCTAAGCAGAGGGAAGTCTATGATACACTGATTAATGCAATTGATGATGGAAATGGCGGCTTATTTTTTTTGGATGCCCCCGGTGGAACTGGGAAGACATTCCTCATGTCATTGATTTTGGCCACTGTACGTGCGAGATCCGAAATTGCGGTAGCAATTGCTTCTTCTGGAATAGCGGCCACATTATTAGACGGATGCCGTACGGCTCACTCAGCGTTAAAATTGCCATTAAACCTTCAAACTACTGAACAACCGACATGTAACATTTCGAAACACTCCGCAATGGCCAAAGTTTTAGTAGCATCAAAAATCATCATATGGGACGAATGCACAATGGCGCACAAACGCGCATTGGAAGCACTAGACCGAACATTAAAAGATCTGCGCAATGACTCGAGATGTTTTGGTGGTGCAATGATTTTATTATCTGGCGATTTCCGACAAACACTACCAGTCATTCCAAGATCTACTGCTGCCGACGAAATAAACGCTTGCTTTAAAGCATCAAATCTGTGGCGATATGTAAAGAAACTTCAACTGTCTGTAAATATGAGAGTTGCATTGTTGAACGATCTATCTGCTGATGATTTCTCGAAGCAATTGCTGATTATCGGTAATGGCCGTGTTCCTGTTGACAAATCGAGCGGTTTGATTTCATTTCCTCCAAATTTTTGCAATTTCGTATCATCAAAAGACGAGCTTATCAACAAAGTATTCCCGGATATCATTGCTAACCACAAAAATACTAAATGGTTAAGTGAGCGAGCAATTTTGGCCGCTAAAAATAAAGATGTAGATGACCTCAATTTTATAATTCAAAATCAAATAGTAGGTACTCTGTATTCATTCAAATCTATCGACTGTGTAACAAACGAAGAAGAAGCCACTAATTATCCAACTGAATTTTTAAACTCCTTGGATGTGCCTGGTTTACCACCGCACAATTTAAAACTAAAAGTTGGCTCGGTAGTCATCATGCTTAGAAATTTAAACCAACCAAAACTGTGTAGTGGAACGCGTTTGGTGATAAGAAAACTGTTGAGCAATGTGATTCACGCGTCGATACTTAAAGGAAAATTTAAAGATGAGGAAGTTCTTATTCCAAGGATTCCGATGATCCCAACGGATATGCCCTTTGAGTTTAAACGAATTCAATTCCCGATTCGTCTTGCCTTCGCCATGACGATCAACAAATCACAGGGCCAATCCTTGACTATTTGTGGCCTCAATCTAGAAAATGCATGTTTTTCTCATGGTCAATTGTACGTGGCATGCTCACGTGTCGGCAAACCATCCGCTTTATTTGTTCTTGCGCCTGACCAAAAAACAAAGAATGTCGTTTACCACAAAGTGCTTGAATGAAAATCCTATTTATGAATTAATCCGAGTTTTATTTTTTTTTCCAATCTGGACAACATAGTTTTCAATCATTTTTTTCTGACATGAGTTTGAAGTACTTAATTATTATTTTTTATTTTTATTCTCATTCTGTATGTATGTTTTCATCATTATTCATCATAATAAAATACTTTTTTGTTTCTATCTATATAATATTATTTTGTATCATTGTTTTACGTTCATCAAAGCCTAAATTAGTTCAGCTAAAAAGTAACACGACATTCATTGACTGTTAGGCGGTACGAAGTTCACGGGGTCAGCCAGTATACAATAAAAAACAAACTTAATTTTGCGGTTCGATCCCTTGACCCGAGTACTGTACCAACCGCAAATAATAAGTTTGTCGTAGGTTTTTTTTATTTTTTATATTCGGTTCACCAAATTGACGCCGCCCGCCTGGTGGTAAGTCGTGACGACGTCTAGCGATTGTGGGCCACTCTCACAGCACATACGATAGAGAGTGGCCCTCAACTTGACGACCTACTGATGTGCCTCTTCACGCTCCGCTTAAAGAACCCAGGGTTATATGTGGGAGGAAACACGTGCACAGGCAGGGCGTTCAAGGCCACTATCGTTCGGCAGAAAAACGAACGGTTAAAACGTTCGGTTCTCGCGAACATGCTATCGGAGTGGCATCTCTGCCCGGCACGCGTTGTTCGGGATCGGAAGGAAGAGGGTGGGATCAAATTGAAGAGCTCTTCAGAACAGGTTACGTCACCCGCAGTGGAGTTCACTATTAATGGTTTTTAGAACTTTTGTCTGTTTGTCTGAATGTTTGAACACGCTAATTTCAGAAATGATTTGATTTTTTGATTTGAACTTGCGGTTCGGTTTTCAATCGCTTCATATAAAAAAGTTATGTAGATCTAAAGTACTTAACACGCAGGCGGAGCTGCGGGCAACAGCTAGTATACAATATATTCATTTGGACCTAATATTGAACCCTGGGCCGTGCCTTTATTAGTATTTATATTGTTACTGTATGTATTTCCGACTTTAACTTTCGTGTACCTATTGAGATGATAACTTTGGAAAAGTTGTAACAATGGGCCCCGTATGCCAGATCGCTCCAACCCTTCATACAGCACATTATATTGGAGCATATCAAAAGCCCTGCTGAAATCAATGAAAATAACGAGCACGTGACGTTTTTCATTCAAGTTCTCGTTAATCTCATTGGTAAATTGACAAAGCAATTGAGATGTACTTCGGCCCTTGTGAAAACCAAATTGTTTGCTATGAATTATGTTGTGCGATTGCAAGAACTGACTGAGCTTATCTCCTAAGTACCTCTCAATTACCTTGTCGATACAAGATAGTATGGTTATAGGACGGTAGTTATTGCAGTCATCGTGCCTACCTTTTTTATATATAGGGCGCACTACGCCCGCCTTTAGGTTGTCTGGGTAAGTGGATGTGGCAATGCAACTATTTATCAAGTTAGTAATTACGGGTGTTATTTCTTTTTTAATATTTTTAATATCAACTGCTCGAATTCCATCTAGTCCTGGGTTTTTATTAATGTTTAATCTGTTTAATATTTTACATGTCTCCTCGTCAGTTATTTTTGGTAATCTTATCGATACATCCACCCCCATCCCGGCAGTGCCTGTTGACCCGGTCAATACTTTTTTATCACACGAATGTACATCTAGGATATCTGTATTCTTTTTAAATTCGTTCGCGAACATATTTGCAGCGTCCCTATCAGATAGCGAGAAATACTTCTGAATCGTCTCATCAACCGAGTGAACAACCCTGCCACACAACACATTTATAAATTGCCACAGTTTTTATGAGTTATGAAAGTTTTTTGTGATTTCTCTATTATAAAATATGTTTTTTGTATAATTAATATATTTATTCGTTTTATTTCTATATTTATTATAGATTATATTATTTTCTATTGTCGGTACCTTTTTGTATAGTTTGAACAACTCGTTACGTTTTTCACACATAGATCTCACACTCTTTTATTCACCCAGTTACAGGCGTTAGATCTGTATTTATTTAACCTAACTTTGCGCTGTTTACATAGCTCATACGTATCTGAGAAAACACTACACATTTTGTCATAAATATCGCCAGCGGAATCACAAGCAAGGCACGCACTCCAGTCCGTCCGGCGCAGCTCAGTCAGCACTCGTTCACTGTCGTAGGTATATACAACGCGCTCGCTTGCATCGTACCTACGCTGCCGCTCGACAGGCAGTGTACATGCAGCATTAATGACTAACATTCTTAAATTATTATTTTAAAACTCTAAACTTTCACTATTATCTACTTTTACATAATAAATAGTTTAATCGTGATAAAAACAGAATGATACCGTGATGACGATGATGATGATGATTCCCCAATGTTTTGATTTGATCGCACTTGCTAATGCATAAGATCGCACTGACTGAAGTTCAGCAAACGTCGGCTGCAACGTCAGCGAGTCTTAAGGTACCTAGCTATCGTGCATTTAATTCATACATACATGTCACGCGTCTTTCCCATTGGGTTAGGCAGAGACTCTGGAATTCCACTTGCTACGATCTTCGCATATTTCGCTTCTTCCACTTTCAGCACTATTTTCATACATGCTTTGCAGTTACACCGTACCTACTCTTGACCTGGTCTTTTGCCAAAACATCATCATGATATCTATCTTTTTACCTTATTATCTCGAAAAGTACTAACTATCCTGTTAATTTGATTCAATTTTAACTAATCACTATCCTTGTTATCCATTAAAATTACTTGGTTACTAGCGTTCGATAGTTCGTTATAATGTGTTCCAAATTTACAAGTATGTTGTCTGGAACAGTAATTGCCTGTCAACATGGTTTTATACCTACAATCAATGATATTACAAAAATCTTCGTATTAATCCTGTGTAATGTCTTTTAAATCTATGGTAAGATAAGTGACAGAGGCATTTATACGCCCACATTGTGAGAGTCATTTAATTAATTTTCGTCGTAAAGAATTAGACGGAATACATTTATAAATTTATTTTAGTATTATAAATGCAATACAAAATTAAGGAAACTAGTCCTACCTATATTATTTTGTCTCTGGATTACACGTGTCCCGATGAGGTACATACAACCTCTCCAAAAGTTCACCCACCTTACCTCCATTCAAACAATAACCTGGTAGAACGCTGTCCTCGCCGAACGATTTGTTACCCAAGGCATTATTAACTCTATTATTATGCTGAAATGTAGCACTATCAGATTCATAACTTTGACTGTAGTTCCGTGCAGGAGTACCAAATTGATTCACTTCTTCTAGACCACAAGCTGTCTGTAAAAGACATTCAAGTGCTCTCTGATCTTGTATTCTCCTTTGTATCGCTGTAGCTTGAACGTTGGCCACGATATCTTTATACTTACCCTCAAGTTTATCAAGAGATGCAGTTAGCTCATTCTGGTTTTCATTTGCCAGTTCACTTACCACATGAGCTCTTTGTCTAATAAGCTGCAGTTGCAATGAACATTCAGCCAAATGTTTATCCCGTTGTAACTGAATAAGCTTAGTTTCATATAATCTGGCACATTTAAGTTTCGACTTTTCAACTTTATTCAAACGCTTTTCCAATAGTTGATTTTGCATCCGCAAAGCTTCACAGGAAACGTCATCGGATGATTTTTCAAAAAATCTATTGAAAATTGACTGTGCCGAAGTCTTTTGTGCTTCTATTTGACTCATGAGTCCGTTTATTTGTTGGTCTTTGCTTTCTAAAAGTTTATTCTTTTCTTCGATAACTTCTTCCTTTGCCTTAACTGCAGCCTTTGTTTCAGTTTCAGAGGTGCCTTTCATTTTCGATATAGTTGTTTCATATTTTAAATTAATTTCCTCTAGTTGCTTTTCATAAAATAACTTCGTTTCCTCTCTTGCATCTGTTCTCAATTTGATTAACTCTAACTTGTGTTTTGCTTCAATGTCATTAATTTCACTTTTCTTAAGTTCATTAAAAGTATTTAATTGATTTTGCAAATTATTTATCGTCTCTAATAAATTATTTCTTGAATCATGTACTTCTTGTAACTGATATCGTAAAGATTTAAAAGTTGCGCTACTTTCATTTTTATGTAAAAAAGGACTTGTAGCATTATCAACTTTCACGGCATAGTGTTCAGTTAATTCTTCATGTTCACATTTAGTATCTTGTTTTAAAGCCATTAGTTCTGTGGTTAATATCATATTCTGCATTTTAATTTCCCTAAGTTTTTGGACAAGATTATTGGCTCTTGATTCATAATCATCAATTTGGACTATATGATCACTTGTGTTGGACTCCATATTACGATAATACTTTAGAAGTTTGCTTGATTGTTTACCTTTGCCTGTTGATGTGTATTTTTCCTCATTTTCAGACGTATTGCCATTCCATAATCTATCACTGCCTTGAGACAGATAGTCAGATTCTGAATACACTAGTCTTTTTCTATCATATAAGATTCTAGTTTTGGGTGCTTCTACATTTACGACTAGCTCCTCAATTTCAGTTGAAGAATCGTCACTATTAACATCATCACTCAAAGGTTGCAATCTTGAGGGTGGTGTGTGCACAAAAGGTGTACCAAATACACCTTTGGCTAATTGATAACATAATAAAAAGATATACTTATTTCGCAGTGTTTTTTCACCATTAGCGACATCGGATAACCTTTGAATCCAAGCGTCACAGAGTTTTACCACTTTGTCTTCATTTATGTGTAATAAATATGGTCTTAACAATTGCAAATATCGTTTGTACTCCAAATCCAGGCTTGCAATATCATTTTCATCCATTTTAAGAATTTGAAGCGGATTAAAAATTTTGTATGGCCAAAATGACCACTGAAAATATAAATCAAATGACAAGACGAATGTCATTATTAAGTAAAAAAGTGTTTCTTAAATGACACCATTGACAGCGTTGATTTTCAATAAACAAAGTTATAATAGGTTATGTATATATTTCGGCCTAGTATCAGTAGTTCGGTAATTTAGTTCGGAATCGGACAGATGAGACTTTTTCGTATCAGTAGTTCGGCGATTAAAAACTACCGTACTACTGAGCTTTTTTGTTCGGTATCACTGTAGGGTAACATAAAATTTGTAAATTAATCATTAATTAATATTAATAAATTAATAATTAATTAATTTAATTAATTAATTATTAATTTATTAATCAAAAATAAATTAATAATTAATTGATATTAATTAATTAATAATTAATTAATTTAATTAAATAACTTTAATTAATTAATAAAAAATAAATTAATAATTAATTAATAATATAATAATTAATTAAATAATAATATTAATTAATTAATTATTAATTAATTAATATAAATAATAATATTATATATATTTAATTATAATTAATTATATAATTATTTTAATTATATATACCTATATAATATTATTATTATAATATAATATTATTATTATAATATAATATTATTATTATTCTCTTTATTAAAATATTACACATATTGATTACATTTTTAAATACATTTTTAAAAAATACATTTAGAAATATAAAAAACTAAAATAAAAATAAAAAAATTATATAAATAAAATAAAAAAATAATAAAAAATAAACTAATAATAGAAAATAAAAAAAAATATATATATATATATAAAATAAAATATAATAATAAAAAAAAATTAAATTATAAAACTAATAGTTTAAAATTATTATTTCGTTTATTTCTTTACATTCTTATCTTATACATTTTTAAATACATTTATAAAAAAAGAACAAATACATTTAAAAATATAAAAAATAGTGACCCACCAGTAGCGGAGTAGGACCCAAACTACCGGCGGTGGAGGCTACAGACTGAGAAACCTCCTAACAATACGGCACGTGTCGAGGATAACAGCCTTCTGAATCTGACTCTTGATCCAACAATCTAACAAGAGTCTCTTGAGATGTTGATCGAGACTCTTCGCTATTAATCCGTTTGCCGAAACGACCACCGGGACAATGATCGTCGAGTCTACGTCCCACATGGCGGTTATCTCGAAGGACAGATCAAGGTATTTACTAAGTTTGTCTTTCTCAGCCTTCACGAGATTTTCGTCATGCGGGATGGCGATATCGACGAGCACTGCCCGACGCTGGGTCCGATCAACCAACACGATATCGGGCCTATTGGCAACAATAGTCCTGTCCGTGATGACTGATCGGTCCCAGTAGAGCAATGCACGACCATACTCAAGAACTGGCACTGGTGTAACATTCGATGCAATGTCAGTTGTTGACGGACTCGCCTATCCAGGGCGTCTAGTTCCGTTTGAGTCCACCTAAGTATGCCAAAGGAGTATAACAATAAAGGTATCACCCAACCGTTGAAAGCCCGCATTTTGTTAACACCGGACAAAGAACTGTTAAGAACTTTTGTCAGGCGGCCAAAAAAACGTTCTTTCACCGATTTCTTGATATCCTCTACCGCTATACCCAATGACTCTAACATACCTAGGTATATGTATGTTTCGGTCTCGGAGAGAGATCTTAGAGTTATTATCTCAGAAAGTTGTAAATTCGGTGAATTTACAACCTTCCCCCGTTGTACATGCATAACCGCACACTTATCAACACCGAACTCCATCTTAATGGCATTACTAAAAACTTCCGTAGTTTTTAATAATGTCACTAAATCTTGGTGCTTCAGTGTGAACAGTTTGAGGTCATCCATGTACATCAGGTGAGATAGAACCTCACCCCCTCTACGAAACCGATAGCCTAGCCCTGAATCCTTCAGCAATGTGCTAAGTGGATTCAGTGCTAAACAAAACCACAATGGACTCAAACTATCGCCCTGGAATATACCACGCTCGATCCTTATCAAGCCTTGCGGGTCAGAGACGTGCCCACCACTACCTGGTTGATGAAGGACTGTGGTCCACTGCCCCATACACGAGACTAAGAAGGATTTAAGAGTCGGATTAATTTTATACAACTCTAAAATCCTCCTCAGCCATGAATGAGGCACCGAATCATAGGCCTTCTTGTAGTCAATCCAGGCAGTAGAGAGGGCACCCCTACTCCGCTTGACTTGTTGGCTAATGGCCATATCAATGAGGAGTAGCTCCTTAGTACCACGAGACCCAGCCCTACATCCATTCTGAGCGTTATCTAAGATATTATTAGACACTATGTGCGAGTTTATTTTACTTCTCAGAATAGATGTAAGGAGCTTGTAGATGGAAGGTAAGCAAGTGATGGGTCTATAGTTTTTAGGTTCAGTGGTACTACCTGATTTATGGAGCAGGAAGGTGATGCCAGTGGTCATGATAGCTGGTAAAGAACCAGACTCAAGGGCTTCTTGATACTGTGTTGCCAAGCGTTCATGCGAGCTCTGAACTTATTATTATTATTATAATATTATTATTATAATATATATATAATTAATATAATTAATTAATTATTAATTATTATTATTAATTATTTATTATTAATTGATAATAATTAATGATTAATTAATTTTATTAATTAATAATTAATTTTAATTAATTTAATTTTTATTTAATTTAATTATTATTAATTAATATTCGTTAACAATTTATTTTACTTAATAGGCAAGCATAGTTACCCTATGATACCGAACAAAAAAGCTCAGTAGTACGGTAGTTTTTAATCGCCGAACTACTGATACGAAAAAGTCTCATCTGTCCGATTCCGAAATAAATTACCGAACTACTGATACTAGGCCTATATTTCTTGTCTTAGAGGTAACATAACGCAAGACCTACTTTACTAGGTCGCCGCAGTCGCGAAACGTACCGTTACGCTGCAGCATATATTTGAGCGAAGCGAGTTTAAATTCAAAATTCTGGCATCGTAATAACCTGGATAATTCTGTAAGCTATTGATGAGTGCAAGAAAATCCGAAATCGGCCGAGTATTCGCCGAGAAACAATTTAACATAAATCGTTTGAAAAATAATTTGAGTCACCCGTTGAGAGCTCCGCTTGCCTTCGGCTCGCTTCGCTCAATAATATTCAAATATAGCTTTCTATGGCAGTAATGGTCAGTCCCAAAGTAGTTCACGCCCAATAACTTAACAGGGCACCCCACGCCACGGTGCGCATCAGCTCTTCATGGAACTCGGCAAGCATCTAAGGGAAGAAACTGTTGCAGGGTCAACTGTTGACCCTGCGCAGGCAGCTTTCTCGCAGACTCTCGATCCTGAACAATCCTGCAGGGGAGTGTTGCCTGTGTTATGGGCACTTGGCTTAGGGGACCCAGTTTTACACATTGGTTTTAGTTTTTGTTATAAAAAGTTTATGTTATTCTTTATTGTCTTTTCCTATATTTGTGTTTGACTTAGCGATCACAATTCCACAAAAGTTGCGTTTTTCTTAAACCAGCTTATACGTGGTAGCAAAGACATGGTGTTCCTCTTATTTTATTTGTAGGAATATACCTCAGAATAACGATGTCCTATACTACGTGAGGAATGGTATATCCATGGTATATACAATGGTATATACATAGCGTGTTGGACATTCTGGTGAATAACAACAAAGTAACACTTCCACAACGTAAACTATGAAATACCTCTATTACGTTTTACAGTTATGATCAGACAGACAGGTTGAAGGTAAGTTCGTTATACGTAGGTCACACTATAAGTTTTGCGTAACTTAAAAAAAACAACATGTTAAAACCAAAATATTATGTTTATGGCTTTTCAAAATACTCTGCTTTACATTTTAAACATTTTTTCATTTAATCGAACCATTTTTTAAAACAGGAGGACCACAGATCTGAAGGCATGTTTTCTACGTGCTGATTGAACGCTATCACTGCCTCTTCGGAGTTGATTAAAGTGAAACCTCATCAAATGTTTGATTTTGGGGAAAATACAGAAATCACACACACAGGGTGCTAGGTCGGGGTTATGCGCAGGATGGGTGACGAGTTGTACTTTTTCGGAAGCTAAAAATTACTTTGTTTTTTTGGCCGTGTGTGAAGAAGCGTTGTCATGATGTAGGAGAACACGGTTTTTGGGTCGTCTTTCGCGAACTTTTTCTAACACCCTGAGCAAACAAATGGTAGAATACCACTCGACATTAACACTCTTTTGATCTTCAAGTGGAATTGTACAGATGGGACCCGTAGCTGAGAAAAAAAACGCGATAATTTTTTTACCAACGTTTCTCGCCTGCCTCACTTTTGTTGGGTTGTTCTCATTTTCAAACACCCATTCACAAGATTGCGGTTTTTTTTCGGGTTCAAAACAATAAATCCACGTTTCGTCTCCTGTGACAATGTCATAAACAGCATTAGAATGTCCGTGGAAGCACCATTCCACGCGAGCCTGCTTCTGCTCCGCTGTCAGTTCATGAGGGATCCAACGACAACAAAGTTTCCGAACTTTCAATTCTTTGTGTAAAATTTTCTGGATTTGACTCATACCAATCCCCAATAGTCCTCGAACTATCTCACAGATAATCCGCGGGTTTTCTTCAATTAACCGATTAACAGTAGCCACATTATTTTCGTTGACGGCAGTTGAAGGCCGCCCTTCACGAAATTCGTCATGTAAAGACCTCTCTCAAATTCAGCAAACCATCGCCTCACGGTGCTCAAACAAGGTGCTTCTCTCCCAAAAGCATTTTGAAGACGAGCGGCACAGTCTTGCGGAGAAAGAGAACTTTTAAAATAATAAAAAATCATCGCTCTAAAATCTTTTCGACTTAATTACATTTTCGTTGCATACGTAGAACAGCGTAGAACTTTGATGTGTGATAAAAAACAATTGACAAATGATTTCAAGCCAATTGTTTTTTTTATTACTAAGAAGGTTGCAACGTTTAAAAAAATAAAACATTCCAAATTCAAATAGTTCCGATTAGCTAGAAGTGCAAAACTTTTAGTGTGTCCCATGTAATATAATAATAATTCTGTGCTCATGTAAAGTTTATAGAAATAACTCTTAATGTTCATTGGACGAGCACATTAAGAGTTATTTCTATAAACTCTACAAAAGCACAGAATAACCATAAGGGCGCCAACGCACTAGCGACCAGGCCGCGGCGGCCAGGTCGTGGCGGCCCCTGAGTTCTGATTTTAATAAGCAATCGCTTATGGACCTACGCACTTAGCGGCCGGCAACCAGCGGCCGCCATTGGCTGCGGCGCGCAATAGCATGGCCCGCGAACAGCGACCACACGTGACCGTCGAGATTATCACTTTATTTTGAAATTCATTCAGTGCTACCGCATCGGCCGCGGCGACCAGACGTGTATCGCTACAGAGTGGTATTATTTTACAATGTCCGATCAAATAAATAAATCTAACTACTTTGAATATTGCAAAGTAGTTAGATATATTTATTTAACTATGGACTTCCGAAAAGTAATGCCTGACAGTATTAATGTCCGATCATTTCGACACGGAAAGGTTCATAGTCAAAGTCGAAAGCAGAAGAGGTTTATGGGATATATCATGGGGTTTGACGCATTTGGTGCACTTCTCAACTTGTACACCATGCTCAAATGGTGAACTTAGCAACTGGTGCACTTCTCATATGGCCCACTTCGCAACTGGTGCTCTTCTCATATGGCACACTTTGCAACTGGTGCTCTTCTCAATCGGTGCACTTCGCAAAAGGGGCACTTTACTACTACTACTACTATATTTACTGACTGAGTCTACCAAACATATTGTGCCCGTGTTTTTAATTAATTTTATTGGAAATATGTCCAAATTTAATACCGATACTATCTTAGGCGATTTATCGAAGAAAGTTTCAGCGTTGACAATGAAAATTTCGGCGCAAGCTACGCTGATTGACGCGCAAAGTGAGAAAATTCAACATCAAAAGGAGATTATTGAAAAAAGTTTTACCGCCATTAATAATCTAGTGAAGGTAGTAAGTGAATTATCTACAAAGATTGACGCACTTGTATTATGTGGTACGAGCAAGACAGATGCTTCGAATGAGATACCAAGTGACCAAAGTGCGAACGAGACATCGCTAATTACTAAGAACTTTCCAGTGATGTCACCGAACATATCGTATGTGAGTGTACGCTCTCGTCGGACTGTTGCAGAGCGGACAGAAAATAAGGCTGCGTCCTCGCGTAGCGATGACTCTGTCCAGATTACTACACCATCTCACCCCATTATATCGGAAGGACAACCAAGGGTGTTCGAAACCGATTGGAAGGTGGTTAACAGGAAAAGAAATAAACTTTCTAAGCCGGTTTCGAGGGGAGGAAATTCGCAAATTTCTTCTATTCAAGCAGTAGTACAAAAGAAGTTCATGCATATTTGGTCGTTGCATCCTGATACCTGATAGTGGAGGCTGTTGTGAGTCATGTCAAAACTATATGTGTCTCGGACGATATTAAGGTGGAGAAAATTACCCCCCGAAAAAAGCGAGACTATGCATCATTTATGGTGGGAGTACCTGAAACAGAATTTAAGAACATAAATAGTGCAGAGTGTTGGCCGATCAATACAAAATTTAATGAGTGGGTGTGGTTTCGAAACCACGTCACGGCATCGGCGAGCCACTAATTCATTCCATCTGTATTACCAGAATGTCCAGGGACTACGAACTAAGACGAAGACTTTCTACGAGAGCTTGTTAGGATCTAGTTACGACCTATTTGCTATTACTGAGTCTGGTTTACATCTTTCAATAAAGGATGGTGAACTCATACCCCCTGGATATACAATACTTCGGTGCGATAGAATAGACGGTAGGAAGCAAGGAGGTGCCTTCTTGGCGGCATTTTCTCACTTGCAAATTAAGTTGGTTAGTGTGGACAATGTGGACTCGGCCTTATTCTAGATAGTCTGTGCAACAGTTAGTTATAGAAATAAGTTTATGTTTTTGTGCTGCGTGGTGTATATTCCACCAGTGTCTAATTATTGTGAATATATGCAGTTGTTTGAAATTTTGGAAAATGTATGTACAAGGTATGAGTCAGTTATAGTTATTGGTGATTTCAATATGCCTTCAGCAAATTTAGATGTGCACTGTTACATGGAATATTTTACCGAGTTCTGTGGATTGTGGCAGGTAAATAACATACGTAACATTAATGACCGTATTTTGGACCTATTATTGACAACGTTGCCGGGTGGTATACGCCTGAGTTAATAAGGGATATAAAGCAAAAAGCAAAATTACACAAATTGTATAAAAGATCAGGTTCGCGATGTGATTACGAAGCGTTTTCTCAGTGCCGGTCACTAGTGAAACAAAAAATAAAATTATCTTTTGAAGCATATCAGAATCGTCTACAGACGAATATTAAAAATTATCCTCAATCTTTTTGGAATTTTATTAAAAGTAAACAATGTAAACGCCAGCATAACACATTAAAAAAGGATGGTAGGGACTTGAATGAATCGGAGGGTGCAGAGTGCTTTGCTTCGTATTTCAAGTCGGTGTACAGTTCCGAGAGGCCGGTGCTGGACCCCGCGGCAGCGGAGCGGGCCGCGGGCGCGCGGGCCGGCGCGTACCGCGTACATATCGGCGAGCTCAGCGCGCGCGACCTGCGCTCGGCGCTCGCTCGTTTGAAGCCTAAGCAATCGGTGGGGCCGGATGGGATACCGCCTTTCATCATCAAAGATTGCCGGGCGGTGTTCTGGAGACCGTTAAGGCACATATTTAATTTGTGTTTGGAGGAGGGGTGGTACCCAGATCGGTGGAAGATCACCCGGGTAATACCGGTTCCTAAGGGTAAGGTTGGTGAGGACGTAAGTGGGTATAGACCGGTGGCGGTACTGTCGGCGTTTGCTAAGGTATTCGAATCTGCGTTACACGCGTCTATTTATTCACAGGTTAGCTCACAATTTGATGACGCACAGCATGGTTTCCGCCCAGGTCGAAGTACAGGTAGCAACCTGCTATCTTTTATGACATACCTTGCTCCCGTCATTGATGCTGGAGGGCAGGTAGACTGCGCGTACTTCGACTTCCGGAAAGCATTCGACCTGGTTGATAACGACGTGCTATTGTCAAAGATGGCGGCGTCGGGGTTCACACCACACTTGCTCCGCTTCTTCGCGAGTTACCTTAGCGAGCGCCGGCAGTATGTGGAGTATGCGGGCTACGAATCTAGCCCGTATTTAACCTTGTCAGGCATTAGTCAGGGCTCGAATTTAGGACCGCTGGAATTTCTTCTCATGATCAATGATCTGCCGAGGGTGTTACTGCATGCCAAGTGTCTTTGCCGATGATCTCAGTCTTTTTCTCCATAGTAGATATATCCGACGCTTGGCTAATGCAGTCAGATATTGATCGAGTAGTTTAGTGGAGCAATGCCAACGGCCTTTGCTTTAACACTGCGAAATGTGGAGTTATAAGTTACGGTCGCGGTAGGGCACCACTGAGCTACGCCTACGAGATGGATGGGGTTGTTATTCCACGCTTTAATTATACCCGGGATTTGGGCGTTGAAATGGTTGTTGAGTTGGCGTTTCGTAAACACATCGTTGACATATGTAGCAGGTCTTTTAGAAACCTAGGGTTTCTATTAAGAAATTGTAAAGATTTTAATAACATTATGGTCTTGAAAATTCTATACAATTCGCTCGTCCGGAGTCACCTCGAATCGACGGCTATAATTTGGAACCCTCATGAGGCTAAATATAGTCTCATGGTGGAAAAAATACAAAATAAATTTACGCGCTTTCTATATTATAAAGAATATGGGATCTACCCCAAGTACCCGCGGATGTACCCCAGCTTGTTCGTAATCGGTATGGTTAAGTACGAGCAGCTGAGTGTGCGGCGCGACGTAGCACTAGTGGTGTACGTTTGGCGCGTGCTGACTGGCCGGGTGGAGCACCCCGTGGTGCTGGCGCAGCTCCAACTGTGGGCCCCGGATGGGTGCGTGGGAGCACGTCGCCGCCCCCCTACTCTCAGGGTGCCCGTGGCGCGAACGAACCTGCTCACATTTGCCCCCATGTCGCGCGCTATGCGACTCCTTAATATTATAGCGGAATATGTTGATTTGTTTAGTTGCACCCTGCCGAATCTACAAGAGGTCACGAAGCAGTGCATTATTGCTAACATCAACAAAATATAATATGTAACAATAATATGTGATCTAATATTTTAAATTTATTGTAATAATGTAATAAAATTAATAATTGATAGTGTAAATTAATTGCATGTGACTTAAATACATTTGATTTGATTTGACTTGATTCAATTTAATTTAGTTTGACTTAATTTTATTTTATTTGACCTCAATTTAATTTTCTTTGACTTAATTTGATGTTATTTTACTTGATTTAATTTAATTTAGTTTGACGTAATTTAATTTTCTTTGACTGAATTTGAAAATGAATTTTGTTTGATAGTTTTTAATTTTATTCAATTTGGTTTTATTTTATTTCTTTTAATTCCATTTTAATACGATATTAATTTTATTTTGGTTAATGTTATTTATTTTAAAATTGATATGTTATGTAATTGATGACTTGCAATATCGCATTAGTGAACACTGTAAGGTGTTGTAAAATGTGATTATAAATAAATAAATAAACTTTATAAGATGAGTGGAGATTTGGAAAAATTGTCTAAAAATTAAAGAATCTTTAGTTTTGCGTAGGTAATTTTCTTAAAAATATAATCAACAAATATCTTTCAAGTAGGTACACGCTTACTTAAACTTAAACAATTTTCAATTTTAATAAAAAAAATATATAAGAATTTACAAAATTAAATTATTAGATTTACAAAATTAAACACACCCTTGTAAGTGAAAGTATTGGCCGCTCGACATGTCGCGGCAGCATACGCACTGGGCGACCAGGCCGCGAACGTGGTCGCCGCGGCCTGGTCGCTAGTGCGTTGGCGTTCTATGCCGATAAGTACTGGCGGGCTCATGTTTGTGAATATGATATCAGCATTTAGTTTTATAAGGGATTGTACATTTTTGACTGGTTTTCTATAGGAGTAAAAGGGTTGCGTGAATGAAAGTCTCACGCAACCCTTTTACTCCTGGTCACGCTGTAATTAATTTTTATGAAAAGAAACGCGTTTTCAATACCTACTTAAAATTTCCAGGGAACGATATACTTTATTACACACGTCCTGCACATTTGCGAGTTGCATAGGGGGTTCATATTTGATGAGATGACAGACAGAAATTATAATCATGACTATATACAAACAGTTTTACAAATAATCGTCATCGAATTTGTTTATGCGGCAAAAGGTAGATAATCTTGTGTCTTTAATATCAACTATCTCGTACTTTGATCAGCGTATACTTAGAATAAAAATACAAATATTACTGAAATTTTTTTATTGACAGTAGGCTAGAAACTTTATTTTCCCTATAGATCACACCGCGTACTATAATAATCTCACAAATTGATTTACAAAGGTGCAACAGGGCACAGTTCAAACCAGTAACCACAGCCACACCGTTTCGGGTACCCCATGTGTAAAACCATGTACTCCACGTGGTTATCCCAAGGGCTACAAATACAACCCATTACCCGCTCTTGGTTCGCTGAAGGAATCAAATTGGGACGCTCGCAAGTACCAGGACCTAGTTGAACAAAAGTTTAAGGTTAAAGTCCACGCAAATAATCTACTACGGAACACAGGCCTTTCCAATGAGTTTCCAGTGTGACCAGCCCATGCCACTTGCATCAAACGAGATCAGGCGATTCGTCTCGTCGTCGTCAGGCGGTCGTCGGTATATCTGGTACTTGTACTGACTGACTGACTGTGTGGTCTTTCGAGAACCTTTCGGCCCCATCAACCTTTTGATCTTGGTACTATGTGGCCGACTTACTGCCATTTCAGCTTACTAAGCCAGCGAGCGGAATAGAATTTCTCCGAGCCGTAGATCAGCACTGGAAACACATTGGTTGTACACATTTGTCTTAAGGTACTGAGGTATTTTGGACGAAAAGAATTTGCATATTTTACGGAACGCTGCCCAGTCGAGTTGTATCCGCCTACTGACCTCCGTTATCTCTCAAAGTTGGAGTTACGTAATTAGACTGTCTGTCCTAGGTGTACATAATTACACATATTCAGTGCAGTGGCATACTCTAGTGGACAATAATTGATCTACAAACCCTACTAACAAACCTCTTTTAATACGCATTATACGGAATGGGTCGCAGTCACCGGCCAAGTGAGCTAGCATCTCCCGCTTCTCTATTCCGGTCATGTGGTCAAGACTGTCGAAGAACGACCTGGAGTGTGCACGGCGAAGCTGACGTAGTGGTCTTAACCACCACATTGTATATCTAAGGAAAACAATTATTTTGTAGTTATCCTACTAGTACGAGGACTCTGAAGGGATAAGTACACTTCGCCCGTGCGATCTTGCTTATCTGGGTCTCGATTTTTTAGTGTAAATATTAACACTTCACTTATGCATGTGTCATCCTGACACTAAGATCTTGCTAATATGAATGAAGAATACATATTGTTTCTGGAGACATGAGGAAGGTAGGTATAGATACCTACAAGCACGGTGTAACAGAATGAAAGTATTCAAAGGGAGTTGGACCGCTTAAACAATAGTTTGCGGAGAGAAATGAAATTGGGTGATATGAGGAAGGCTGGGTAAAATGTGAAACGCTGATTCAAAGTAAAATTAATTTGTATGTACTTGCCAATTAAACACTTGGACTAAACAACTCAGAATAATATTGATTGATATCTCTAAAATACGAGTACAACCTGATTTTTGACTTGACAGTAAGAAAACGTCAGAACAGTAATAAATTTCAATATTTTTAAATTTACTTATTACAGAGGTTTTAAAAGTAAACCTATAAAAAGGAATTTTAAAGTATTTATTTCGTCTTTGAGATGCATAGAGAACACAGACTACCCGAGAAGCAAATATGGGAAGTTTCAACCAAAAAAGCCCCAGATACGTTTAGTCCATTGAAATGTCGTGTCTGTACATTGGAGATATTTGAAAAAAAATACTTGGGTTATGTTATGTTAACGATACTGAACACGAAAATATTTTTTTTTAATTTCCTGTCTGTTTGTCTGTTTGTTCGCGATGGACGCAGAAACTACTGAACGGATTTTGATGCGGGTTTTTTTGTTAGACAGGGCTTGGTCAGACTTAAAATCTTACGTTTGTTTCATCGCAATCGGTTGATTAGAACCGGAAATGTGACCAAAAATATAATAAACTGAATTTAACGGAGATATATAGATGTCACTTTTTATTATTATTGGTAAATTTTTATAGCTTATTATTGTTAGGTATTTATGAAATTTGGCTGATATTGATGAAATTTGGTACAAGGATAGATTAGATCTTAAGAGAGGACATTTATGATGGTATGTTTGGTCGCGATAACCGACATCCACACGGGCAGAGCCGCGTGCAACAGCTAGTTCTAAATAAACTCACTAATACATTCTACAATTTTTATTGTTATTTAAAATCCTGACCGGTTTCGCCCAATATATGGCATCATCAAAGGTATTCACTTTCACACTACACGCTACATATCACTTTCTAATTGATATTCCTGAGATGATTTATATAGAGATACCTTTGATGATGCCATATATTGGGCGAAACCGGTCACGATTTTGACACATGTCCCAAAATAAAATTGCATCCTCTAAAAAATGCAAAGCACATGTAACATTTCAATGGACTAGTTATCAATTCAAAAGAGTAGACGTCTTTTCAAAAATGACCGACGGTCTTCCATTTGGATGTAAGAATTATGGATTACTTAATGTATTTACATCCCCGCATTTTATTATATAAATTATATTCAAGATCAGTGCGCATAAACTAGCAAATAAACCTTGACTCGTGTTTCTGCAGGTGACAGGTACACTTGAGGAAGACGATGTTTCACCAACATTCTTGTAACCGAAACAGAAGCTACGAAACTACACTTCCAATTAATACATTGTATGTAGGTACATACAATCACGCCTATACCAGAAGTGGTAAGAAGAGCACCCATATTTTGCCAGTAATATTGTTGGCCCCACTTAGGTATTAGAGGACAAGCCTATTGCCGTTGCAAACCGCAAACAGTAGAAACTCGATAACCTTTCTGTAATCTGAACCTAAATTTCAACAGCCAGAAACAATGCATGTTCGAATCTACAATATCTACAGTATTCTAATTGTTTCGAACAAAACTAACATTTCAATGAAACCTCGGAGTAATAGTAAAATATTTAATCTCTGCTTAGCCTGGCTAGTAAATGCAGAAAAGATGTTTCTTGCCCGCAGTGCTTTATCAGGCGCTATTTTTATACTTAAGTAGTTTTGTTGAAACTAAACCGAGCGCAACTTTTATTTCTTGTTGCAGTTACGTTAAATTTGTCACGATTAAGCTACTAATAGTCGGTTATTGTACTGTTTTATATTTTTTTAAGAACTAATAACTGTTAAAGTCAGGTGGGTAGGTACTTATTGTTTTATTATTATCTTACTTCTTACATTATACGTGTAGGTACACGTATTAGATTTCTATACACTTTCTTGTAATCCGATCCTAAATTCCAATAGGGGACCGATATTACATGGCATACTAAACTCTGTAGTCAAGGTAGTTGAATTACATTCATACATACTGTCACGCCTCATTCCCATTGGGGTAGGCAGAGACTATGGAATTCCATCTTGCTACGATCCTGGCATGGGTACTTGTTTCGCTTCCTCCACTTTCATAACTATTTTCATGCACGCTCTTCGATTATGGGTAGCCCGGTCAAGAGTTTAACCGGGCTTTTTGTCAAAACATCTCCGATTTGATCGAAGTACGTTCGGCTAGGTCGACCCTTACCTGCCTGTCCATCTACGCCCGCTTTATGTATCTGTTTCGTCAATCTTCTTTTATCCATCCTTTCTACGTGCGCGAACCATCTAAGCAACCCTTTTTCTATCTTAGTCACTACATCACCCCCGTGACCAGGTGAAGGCTGGAGACATCTCCTTCGGCTCCACTGGTCATGGGATGACAGTCGTCCAGTGCCCCGTCGCGGCGGCATTGAAAGTGACGGACGGACGAAGCCTCCTCGTAGGGGGCTTCCTAAAGACGCAGGTGCACCTCCTTCGTGCCCGGGAAACCAGATGTTTCCGGTGCATGGTAGATGCGAGGCGGAGGGCAAAACTGCGGACCACCGGGTCGGCAGCACAATCTGCGCCGCCTCGAGGCCAAAGCCTCGTCCGTCCGCTGAGAGGTGGGGGTGCCGCTACTGCACGGCCAGATGTTTCTCGGCGGGATGCTGACATGGACGTCCATTAATGACTGACGCCCATATCCGCATCCTGCAAGTGAATTTGAACCGCTGCCGCGCTGCTCAGGATCTTCTGTACCAGAGCATCCGGCAGTGGTCCATAAACTTGGCCGTGGTCGCCGAGCCGTACTACGTCCACCCAGGAAGCCCGGTGGACGAGGAAGGCTCGGCCTGTTTTATCTTCGGGGGGTCCGCCGCAGACAACTCGCGCCTTGCTATCATTGCAAGGGGCCGCGGGTGTGTTGCGGCGGAATATGATGGGTTGGCAGTCGTGGCCACCTACATCTCGCCGACACTGGACGAGACTCAGTTTGAGCTATGGCTCACTGAGCTCGACGTCGTCTTCGCTGCGTGCCGTCCTCACCCTGTCCTGCTCCTGGGAGACTTCAACGCCTGGAGTGAGGCGTGGGGCTCCCGGGAAACCAGGGACAAGAGGAGGCTTCTGGAGGACTGGACCAGAACACGTGGTCTGGAGGTCCTCAACCGGGGGAATGTCGCCACCTTCTGGCGGCGGGGGACCAGCTCGGTCGTGGACGTATCGTTCGCGACCTCTGCCCTCGCCGCCCGTATTACTGGCTGGCACGTGGAGGAGGGTGAGGAGACGCACTCGGACCATCGGTACATCCGATTCGATGTCGTCCCCCCACCTGACCTCCCACAGCCGGTAGAAAATCCCCCGGATCCACGTTGGGCACTTCACCATCTGGATCGGGAGGCTCTCCTGGAGGCATCCATCGTGCAGGCCTGGATTCCGGCACCGGACCGGCCTGCCGATATGGATGCCGAGGTGGAGTGATTCAGGAGAGCCAAGTCGCAAATCTGTGATGCGGCGATACCTAGGGTTACACCCAGACCGGCAAGGAAGCAGGTGTACTGGTGGTCGCCGGAGATTGCACAGCTGCGCGCAGCATGCATCTCTGCCCGCCGCCATTACACCAGGTTTCGCCGGAGGCATCGCCGCCCAGACGACGCGGCAACCCGAGAGGCGGAGCTTTATCAGGCTTACAGGGAGGCTAAAGGTAATCTCCAGGAGACAATAAAGCGGGCCAAGACGGCGGCCCGCGAGGAGCTCCTGGAGACCCTGCAGCAGAACCCATGGGGGCGCCCGTACCTACAGGTCAGGGAGAAACTCCGACCTAGGGCGCCCCCACTGACCCGGACTGACTGATTTGGGTGCAAAGGTGCTCTACCAACATCTGCTGATAAACGGACGAGGCTCGTTAATTTACGGTACCTATGGAGTGGCTTCGGCCCCTACGTGGGTACCAGGTGGTACAACAGTGTTGGTCCGGGGGGGTACCACCGTGCAGCTGTGCTAAAGCCCCCCAAGTAACCCAGCCCAGGCTGGGTTGCGTTAGGGGTTCAGCAGCTGCACCGCCGGGCCCGGGGCGATGTATGGTGCAGCAGGCAGGATGTCGCCAGTATCCGCAGAGCCCGTCCCTGGTTCGGGCGAGATTGTGCCAAAGCTGTTCGACAAAAACAGTCGGCATATCGCGCCTGGATCAGGGCCCGGGCTGTGCGCGACCCAAACGTGGGCCACCTCAAAGCAGCGTACAACCGGGCCACAAAGTCGAGTAAGAGGGCCTTTAAGAGAGCGGATGCCCAGCGCGTCGCGCGGCTTGGTCAGGAGCTCACTTCCCATCCCACGGGCAGCCGTGGATTCTGGCAACTGGCCAAAGCCGTGCAATCTAACTTTTGTCAGCCCTCGCTGCCACCGCTGCGTTACCCAGATGGAACACTGGTTCACAAAGCCCAAGAGAAAGCGGATATGCTCGCAGACCTCTTTGCGGCTAATTCCCGGGTCGACGACCGTGGCCTGCAGCCCCCCGCCATCGCCAACTGTGGCCACACAATGCCTGATATTGTTATCAGGCAATGTGATGTACGGGCAGTGCTGCGGTCACTCGACACGCGGAAAGCCAGTGGCCCTGACAGTATTCCGGCGGTGGTGCTACGAAAATGTGCAGCTGAGTTGTCTCCAGTATTAACGCGTCTGTACCGCCTGTCATACTCTTCAGGGCTCGTGCCGGAGGTCTGGAAGGAGGCGAACGTACAACCGATCCCCAAGAAAGGGGATCGGTCCGATCCAGGCAACTATCGACCCATAGCTGTCACCTCAGTCATTTTCAAGGTGCTTGATCTCCTTATAAATAAGCAGCTCATGCAATTCCTAGAGGATCACTCGCTAATCAATGATCGACAATACGGCTTCAGGCCAAAGCGATCAACGGGTGATCTTCTGGCATTCGTAACGCATGTCTGGGGTGGGGCTATGGAAAGGCACGGCGAGTCCTTGGCTATTAGCCTGGACATCGCCAAAGCCTTCGATAGGGTCTGGCATGCTTCGCTCCTTTCCAAGCTTCCGGCATATGGTCTACCTCCTCAACTGTGCAGCTGGATTGCCAGCTTTTTAAACGAGCGCCGAGTGCGGGTCCTCTGCGATGGCCAGGCTTCTCGGTTCTTGCAAGTGAATGCCGGGGTACCGCAGGGGTCCGTACTATCACCAACTCTCTTTCTTCTGCATATCAATGATATGCTATCCCTCGGGAACATTCATTGCTATGCAGATGACAGCACACTGCACGGGAGTTACTCGGTTCGTCCGACGGCGGGGCGATCTGAGATTGAGGAGGAGAGACGACGACTCGTGGCTGATCTCGACCGTAACCTCGACAGTATCTCTCAATGGGGTACCGAGAACCTGGTCGAGTTCAATGCCCGCAAAACACAGGCGTGTGCATTTACTGCGAAGAAATCACCTTTCCTTCCCCTACCCTCTCTTCAGAATGCATTATTACCAATGAAGGACAACCTTGATATCCTTGGCATAGACGTTCGTCGAGAGCTCAATAATAAAAACTACATCGAAAGATGTATAGGGCTAGCTTCGCGGAAACTAGGAATACTGAATAAGGTAAAGATATTCTTTACACCGGACCAGAGGTGTCTGCTGTACAAGACGCAGATTAGACCCTGCGTCGAATACTGCTCTCACCTCTGGGACGGCTCCGCGAAGTATCTGCTGGACGCTCTCGACGCTATGCAGCGACGGGCTATCCGTATTATAGATTGTCCGGAGGTAACGGGAAGCCTTGAGCCGCTAGTTCAGCGCCGAACAATAGCTTCCTTGGCCGCATTCTACCGTATTTACCACGGCGAGTGTTCTGAAGAGCTCTTCAATCTGATCCCACCCTCTTCCTTCCGATCCCGAACGACTCGTGCCGGGCAGAGATGCCACCCCCACACAGTGGATAGCATGTTCGCGAGAACCGAACGTTTTAAACGTTCGTTTCTCTGCCGAACGATAGTGGCCTGGAACACCCTGCCTGTGCACGTGTTTCCTCCCACATATAATCCTGGGTTCTTTAAGCGGAGCGTGAAGAGGCACATCAGTAGGTCGTCAAGTTGAGGGCCACTCTCAATAGAAAAAAAAAAAAAAAACCCAGAGTCTCCAGCCGCAGCAGCGGGTCATGGGCTCCCTGTTTCCGACGAGCGCGGAGGAGCACTTCCTCCGCGCATGGCTCCGTCTCTGCCCGACGCGGATGGCATTAGTGAAGACGACGTACCCGAAGTCAGGGTGGGGGAGCTAGGTGCGGCAGTACTCCGGCTTAAACGCCGGAAAATCACTGCCCCCGGACCCGACGGCATTCCTGGCCGTGCATGGGTCCTGGCCCTCGAAGAACTCGGGCCTCGACTGATGCGGCTCTTTAGCGCATGCCTCGAAAGGGGCCAGTTTCCCAAGGTGTGGAGGACGGGGAAACTGGTCCTGATTCGTAAGGTCGTAATCCGGACGGTGAGTCCACCGGCCGCCCCGGCCGGTGGACTCACCGTCCGGATACCGGCCGATCGTGTTGCTCGACGAGGTGTGTAAGCTCTTTGAGCGAATTATCGCGGAACGCCTCGTCGAGCATCTCTCGACGGTGGGGTCCGACCTGGCGGACAACCAGTACGGTTTCCGTCGGGGACGCTCCACCGTGAGCGCGATCATGCGCGTCAAGAGCCTGACGGAGGAAGCAGTCTCGCAGGGCAAGGTGGTGGTGGTGGTGTCTCTTGACATCGCCAACGCGTTCAACATCTTGCCATGGAGCTGCGTTAGGGAGGCGCTCGTGTATCACGAAACGCCTCTCCACCTCCGTCGTATTGTCGGGGCCTATCTCTCGGAGAGGGCCATAGGTTTCCCCAGCTGGCTCGGGCCAGCTCGGCGAGATGTGTCGTGCGGTGTTCCGCAGGGGTCGGTCCTGGGCCCGCTTCTGTGGAACATCGGCTACGACTGGGTGCTGCGGGGTGCGTTGCCTGAGGGCGTCGGCGTAACGTGCTACGCCGACTATACCCTCGTCACGGCACGGGGTGCAACGTACCAGGAGGCAGCACTCAAGGTCACGACGGGTGTTGCTCAAGTCGTGGGTCGGATACGGCGGCTGGGACTGGAGGTGGCCTTGCACAAGTCCGAGGTTCTGTGTTTTCACAGACCTCGGAACGGTCCACCTGAAGGTTCCAGCATAAATGTGGGAGGCGTTAGCATCGGCATCAAGCCCTCGATGAAGTATCTAGGGATCGTACTTGATAGCCGATGGAACTTCGGACCACATTTCCGAAGTTTGGTCCCCAAGGTGACACAGGCATCGGTCGCGCTTTCGCGACTGATGCCCAACCTAAAGGGACCCAACGCTTCCTGCAGGAGACTGTACTTAACAGACCGTTGAGGACCTTGGCCGTCAAAACAATAAGGGGCTACCGCACGATCTCCGGAGAGGCTGCATGTCTCCTAGCCGGGACCCCTCCATGGGACCTGGAAGCGAGAGCCCTTGCGTCATTGTTCCAATGGCGCAACGAGGCGCTGGAGCGGGACCACAGGCCTGCGTCTCGAGAAATCGATGACCGGCGGTCCCAACTCCGACAGGATCTCATGGAGTCATGGAGGGATGCTTCGGTAGCTATCTGTTTCGCATCCATCGTGAGGTCACACCCCGGTGTCAACACTGCGAGGTTTCCGACGACGACACCGCACTCCACACGTTGGTGGAGTGCTCATGGTGGGCGAGTCAGCGCCGAGACCTCGTAGTGGGTCTGGGCGTGGATACCCTCTCCCTGGAGACCATGCTTCAAGCCATGGTCTCCAGCGGGAGTAGGTGGAACGCGGCCGTGTCCTTCTGCGAGCAAGTCGTGCTCGCGAAGGAGGCGGCCGAGAGGGAGAGGGAGCGTGCCCTCCCCGCCGAGTTCCGTAGTCAGCGGCGAGGGCGCCGCAGACTCATCTACGCCCAAGACCATCGACCTCCATGATCGGGGCCTGAGGACGGCGGGATCGCCACCCGTCGTCCTTACAGAAGCAGGCTAGAAGGGTTGCGTGCTGCGGGGCCTTTGCCCCATAGCACGCAACCAGATTCACTCACTGACGCGGGATAAAACCCTACCCCAACGACGCGGGATTGTCATCCCGACCCAACCCCCGCAGAGACCACAGAGGTGGTCTAAGTCCGCCGGGCGCCACTGGAAATACGTTCTGCTTGTACCCAGAGACGCCCGGCAACGGACGTTGGAGCGGCCGCGACCTTGGTCGCGGAACTAAAAAAAAATAAAAAAATAAAATAAAAAAATAAATAAAAAAAAGTCACTACATCATCTGACACACTGCAATGAATTATTCCTTAGTTTTCAATAAATACCTAGCTTTCTTAAATAACTTATCTGTCTCTTAATAGGCAGATTGCCAGCCATCACCTAGATTAATGGTAGTATTAAATACAATAAGATTAATTGTATTCTCAGGTAACTAGAGTCGACGTCGAATTGGCGACCTTCCAAATTGGAGGTAATTTGTCAACGGTACCTTTATGCAAGACTAATTACCAGAGTATTGGTGTGTTGACATGCTGTGTTAAGATGATGATGTTTATAACACTTCGCTTTAATTATCAACATTATGAAACAAATTCACTTGGTACTCTTATAACCTGACAGGTTTTAACAGGGCGCCACTGGTAATACCTTCTGCGTGTGAACCAGTGACGCCCGGCAACGGACGTTAGAGCGGCCGACGCCTAGGGCCGCGGAATTAAACAAAAAAGGGCATGCCTTAAGGGTAAACTGATCAGGTTTACAGGTAGGTAATTAGGTCGCGAAACGTACCGTTACGCTGCAGCATATATTTGAGCGAAGCTAGTTTTGATTCAAAGCGATATAACTCTGGCAAAGTATTTTTTGTCATTACGCTATGGGAATTTTTACCATCAATTAAATTATTTTTATTTGATCGAAATTCAAAATTCTGGCTTCGTAAGAACCTGGGTAATTCTGTAAGCTTTTGATGAGTGCAAGAAAATCCGAAATCGGCTGAGTATTCGCCGAGAAACAATTTAACACAATTTAACATAAATCGTAATTTGAGTCACCCGTTGAGAGCTCCCCTCGCCTTCGGCTCGCTTCGATCAATAAAATCAGTAGAACTAGTTATCCCGGCGAACATTGTATCGCCTCAAATATAAAAAAAAAATATATTATTAATTATAATTGAAAAACGCGACCGACGGACAGACAGACAAATTGTCGTATTAAATAATATAGATAAGAGTAGGTACCTACATAATTTCACCAAATGCTGACAACCGACAAAAGTGAAAACTATATTTCTCTTTTATATAATGGATATTATAAGTAGGTACAATTTAAATAATCAAATTATTCAGCTTTATAAAATAAGTTAAGATTTAAAATAAGTAATGTCACCCTGCATTGATATAAATTTTGCGGCACAATTGCCATCAAACCATTATAAAAACATAAAAACTTCATCTCGTCTCCAACTAAACAACTAAACGCGACGCTTGGGCTACGGAACTGTTATATCATTATCGAATACAATAGTCATATTACTACAAAACAAATAAATAATATTTTTTGTTAATGGTTATAAAGTTCTTATGTGTATTAATACTAGTACTAGTGGTTCTGTGAACCGTAGACTTCGGGAGCGGCTTTGTTTAGAAAATTTCTTCTTCAATTATCTTTATTACTCTTTCATTTGTCATCCAATCCAAAAAATATCATTCTAATGTTATTCATTGTAAGCAAGGAGTGTGTGTGTGTAAAGTTTAATGCAAATCGGTGGATAAATACGGCCTCAAACATGATCTGACAGAACCCGTAGATAGGTACAGACGAAAGAAATTCTCCCCAGTCTGCAAGTTGAAACGGAGCCTTCGGTCGCTTCGCTCCGTCAGTCAATCAATATACAATACAATACAATACGAGACCTGATAGTCTGTATACTTTCGAATAGTATTTATTCAGTATGTTTAGTTAGTATTCGCCTTAACTGAAATGAATCCAAATTAGCGAGAAGCCAAAGCTTAAGAGCTTAAGTCACGGTTAGAATTTAACACATAGAACAAATTGTTGTAAAAGATTATCTGTGTCAAACGGAATTAATGCGGGTGAAGGCACGTCTTACGAGTGTAATCATAGTTTTAATTGATCCCTAGGATAACACTAATGTTTTGGATAATAAAGCGTTTCGATTAATAAAGGTGAACTTTCACGTTACCCTTTGAGGCAGTTTTTACTACAATTGAATAGTTTATGTTTTAAATGCGATATTCTTTTTACACAAAAAAACCTAAACAAAAAACATAAACCCATAAAATATTACAAAGGACTTCTTGAAGTTCAGAGTTCTAGGACTCTAAACTGGCTGGGTCCCTGTCTCAATTGGATAGCACCAACTGTGGTGACCAGTTTACTTGTTCTTATAAGTTATCATACTTTACATACCTACTAATTATCAGTTCATATCAATTATTACAATTATATTTTTCAATTCTACTGCCACCTATGAATAGTAGTTTGCTATTTTATATTTGTACATTTCATCTTTGTATGATTCTTCATGACTGACATCTACTTACCTTGGGTTCATTAATTCTATAAATTCTATGAACATAGGTCATTTAGGACATAGGACATTTTGGCATAGGTCAAAACCGCAATGATCTAAGACAATTTTTTGTGAGTTAGGTATTAGAATCTCAATTGAAGTTAAGATTCTGTAATTATAACAAGTTAATTTTACTCTAGAAAGGAGCAGACGACAAATGTTAGTGGTCACATCACAACAAAGATTCTGCTCGGCCTACGAAACCTCTATTCATCATTGGTTTGCGACAAATTGGTGACTAAAATACTCAGGGCAACTATCTCTATATTATGTATATTATATAGAGCGCTGATAACTGGTCTGGACCATTAACTACCACTCTGCACGTCTGAATAGTCAAACAGTTCAGGATGACGATGACGTAACGTCACTACAGCGTCTCAGTTTAAGTTGTTGTATGGCAAAAAATGGAACTAATTATTGTTTGTAGTTATTGTTCCGAGATCTTGTTTTTGACATGTTTCAATGTAATGTGGTGCCACTAACGGAACGCAAACATATACTGGGCAACCTATATCAAAGCTGCTTAGTAGTCGTCACGAAGAAAACGGGTGATATTCGCCATCTATCTATAAATAAATGCTTGATCTGAGGCAAAACCTCAAACACGGTAAAGTTAGTGCGACAATATTATTGAGATTTCTCTGATTTTCGGAAACATTGTTTGTTGGCGATTGCGGTACAATCGCCATCAAACCATTATAATTAGCACAAAAACGTCATCAAGTCTCTAAATAAAAATGCTTGAGCTATGGAAACTATGCATTATATCATATCAAATAGTTACTACAAAACAAATATTCTGAGGATTGTATTTTTAGGCAGTGAAAAGTGTTTCTTTCGGGTCTCCCTTGTTTGACCGAATGTAATTTGACAAAAGTTCACTTCCCAAAAAAAATTTTCACATAATTTTATTTGCCAAATTATTACTTAGCAAAAAATCTATTCACAAAAAATTATAACGCAAACCTAATGTTTGGGAAATGAACGTTTAAACTATAACTTGTTTACCAACTAGTACTTTAACATTTTTTATTTAGTCAAATATTTTAGTTGACATAACAGTTTTTACGCAAAATCATCGTTTCTGGCACACGTAAGAGGTCACAGTTTTAACCTAACCTAACCTAACCTACCCATTTTGTTTAAAGAAGAAATTAACCTTATCTAAATAGTTGAGTTCCGGGTAACCTACTAAAAACAATCTCTTTTTTCTATTAATGCAAGTCGTTTCTGGCACAGGGACGCCCGGCAACGGACGTTAGAGCGACCGCGGCCTTGGGCCGCGGAATTAAAAAAAAAAAAAAAAAAAAAAAGTCGTTTCTGGCACTCGCCGGCCGCTGCCGCGGCACCGCTCGTGCATAGGAGGTCACAGTTTTAACCTAACCTAACCTACCCATTTTGTTTAAAGAAGAAATTAACCTTATCTAAATAGTTGAGTTCCGGGTAACCTACTAAAACAAATTACAATTAATATTTTTGTCTTGACAAATCATTTCACCAAACGTTTATTGTCTGAAGATTGTTTGCTGTAATAAATCATTTGATTAAAGACCAAATGCCATAGTGACATTATACTTGGTAATATTTTGCCAAGTAAAAATTTTACCAAATAAAAATATGCGTACTAAAATCATTCGAAATATTGCAATGGTATAAAAAAAGGTTGCTAAAATTTGTTTGGGTAACGAAATTTTGTCAAAATCTTTTCGGCAAAACAGCAGGCACCCGTTTCTTTCACGTTATATTTGACTACACCTGGTGATAAATTTACCATTAGCCTCATTACTGTAATAAAAAAACATGTATTCATTTTTGAAACCCAATATTCCGGATATTTGGTTGGTTGATTTGGTGGAGTATTACCCACACACCTACATTCCCAAATATTCCTATGTTCATCCTTTTTGAAAATATTCCTAGAAAATCAGTGTTAGTCACCTTTAGATATTACTAAGGATCATAAAATATTATGATACGCGATGTGATTAAAACGTTATGGCCCAATCCATCTCTCGTTAACTTTGGTAGTGGAACATTCGCAATTTAATTATGTTCTATATAGCATCTCTCCCTAAAACTAATCATCATTGATCGTCTAGCATATTCGCCGATACCACCCGATACTGATGAGATTTTATTTTATTTATTTATTTATTTATTATTACATTTATACATTTTACAGCCAATAAATTTATCCTGTAAACCTACATAGGTTTGTGTAGGATAAACCGTTCTCTTCTCGTTAACTTCTTCACAAAGTTAGGTAGTTAATAGGTACTTGAATACTTACTACATACAAATTAACATTGTGTAACAGTGAGTGTTGAATTTACAATTAAACAAAGATATTATAATCATGTTATTCTTGGATACTTAAACGAGTGGACGCCCGCAACCTCCGCCGACAGCGAAACGTCTTTGTCGACCCCTTCGAGTGAGAAGTCGTGGTTTTATATGTGTGGTGTACTAGGTATGCAATGCATTCTGCTGTTGCAATAATTGAGCTGAGTTTGTCGATCCGGGTCCAACTCCTAAACGACTGGACCGATCTTTATGAATTCAGATATATGCACTCACAGTGATGGTCACTATGACCGTGCCAAATTTCAAAAAGATCGGTCCAGTCGTTTAGGAGGAGTTCGATCACGAACGAAATACACGAGTCGTCTATCGTTGAAATCAAATATTTTGAAATCTAGTTGTCCCGGCGAAAAGTTTTTGTAAAATTATAATGTGTCGTACAACCAACTTTCTTCTTTTTCTTCTAAAAGGTCCTTCTCCTAATAACAAAAACACAACTATAAAAAAATTGAGAAATTGGTCGAGCCGTGTGATATACTATTTCTTCACAAATAGGGATTAATTTTTAGGGTTCCGTACTCAAAGGGTAAAACGGGAACCCTATTACTGAGACTTCACTGTCCGTCCGTCTGTCTTGGGCGGGAACACCCAAATACTCCGAAAAACTTTATTCCGAATTTCGATGTTCCGATTTTCAAAAGTCCGATTTTAATAATACCCAAGAATTGTAATGCCTATTATTAAAACTCACGAAACTTATTTTACCGAAAGTCATTAATGCGATTTGTTAGTTTTCCGATTTTCATACGTTCGAAGAGTCAAATGCTCGAAGGGTTCTCGGTCCGAAACACGACATTCCGATTTTTAATACTTCGAATAAACTAAAAGTCAACATGTTTGTCCTACAGAATATAGTGACAGAAAGAAATCGCTGCTCTGACTAACTGAGCTACGATGACCACTACCGACGACATCGAATTTTTGCTTCATATCATATTCATAAAAGTGTAGTGGTCATCGTAGCTCAGTTGGTCAGAGCAGTCCCCCTGTTAGGGAAAGACCGTGGGTTCGAGTCCCGCCGATGATATCAGTTTGTGTGATCTATTTATAATTTCTTTCTTAATATTTTAAGAATAGTTTAAGCAAACTCAATGCTTTGAAATACAAAAAAACAATATTTTGTTTCCCTGGTCACATGCCAAAGTATATTTCCCAATTTTTTATATAATACGCGTGGACACAGTACTAACCTAACCTAACCCACTTCTACCCATTCCAGATACCCAGACCAGACTGCGTGAAGTTGGTTCTGCAGCGATTTCTTTCTGTCACTAAATTCCGTAGAACAAACATGTTGTAGTTTATTCGAAGTATTAAAAATCGGAACCCTTCGAGCATTTGACTCTTCGAACATATGAAAATCGGAAAACTAACAAATCGCATTAATGACTTTCGGTAAAATAAGTTTCGTGAGTTTTAATAATAGACATTACAATTCTTAGGTATTATGAAATTCGGACTTTTGAAAATCGGAACATAGAAATTCGGAATAAAGTTTTTCGGAGTATTTGGGTGTTCCCGCCCAAGTCAGACGGACGGACAGCGAAGTTTCAATAATAGGGTTCCCGTTTTACCCTTTGAGTACGGAACCCTAAAAATTAATCCCTATTTGTGAAGAAATAGTATATCACCTGAACGGCTGGACCAATTTCTCAATTTTTTTATAGTTGTGTTTTTGTTATTAGGAGAAGGACCTTTTAGTACAAAAAGAAGAAAGTTGGTTGTACGACACATTATAATTTTACAAAAAATTTTCGCCGGGACAAGTAGATTTCAAAATATTTGATTTCAGTAAGAAGTTATTGAGCGGAGTTTACGAAGCTCTTTCTTAGACGACCCGTGTATTTCGTTCGTGATCGAACTCCTCCTAAACGGCTGGACTGATCTTTTTGAAACTTGGCACGGTCATAGTGACCAGCACTGTGATTGCATATATCTCAATTCATAAAGATCGGTCCAGTCGTTTAGGAGTTGGACCCGGATCGACAAACTCAGCTCAATTATTGCAACAGCAGAATGCATTGCAAACCTAGTACACCACACATATAAAACCACGACTTCTCCCTCGAAGGTGTCGACAAAGACGTTTCGCTGTCGGCGGAGGTTGCGGGCGTCCACTCGTTTAAGTATCCAAGAATAACATGATTATAATATCTCATCAGTATCGGGTGGTATTGGCAAATATGCTAGACGATCAATGATGAGTAGTTTTAGGGAGAGATGCTATATAGAACATAATTAAATTGCGAATGTTCCACTACCAATTATAGTTAACGAGAGACGGATTGGGCCATAACGTTTTAATCAAATCGCGTATCATAATATTTTATGATCCTTAGTAATATCTAAAGGTGACTAACACTGATTTTCTAGGAATATTTTCAAAAAGGATGAACAAAGGAATATCTGGGAATGTAGGTGTGTGGGTAATACTCCACCAAATCAACCAACCAAATATCCGGAATATTGGGTTTCAAAAATGAATTCATGTTTTTTTTATTACAGTAATGAGTCACATATTCATAATTTCTACAACGCGCTATTAAGGTTAGCGTTGGATCCACCTACCGCAGTTCTGCCGAACTGACGGTACCAGTGTATCGTGTTACAACGATATTTAAACACTGAATTTTTAGATGAATCCTTACCAAATGCATTTATTTTTTGTATTTCAAAGCAATGAGTTTGCTTAAACTGAAATTATAAATAGATCACAAAAACTGATGTCATCGGCGGGACTCGGACCCACGGCTTTTCCCTATCAGGGGGACTGCTCTGACCAACTGAGCTACGATGACCACTACCGACGACATCGAATTTTAGCTTCATATCATATTCATCCCCCAGAGCAGTCCCTCTGTTAGGGAAAGGCCGTGGGTTCGAGTCCCGCCGATGACATCAGTTTTTGTGATCTATTTATAATTTCTTTCTTAATATTTTAAAAATATTGTTTTATTCGAAGCAAAGTATTTTTATTCAAAGTATTTTAATAATCAGAATTCGTATTGTTGATGTTTCGAAATATCACTTTTTGTTATTCGATCTATTGAAGCTCGGTATTTTGAAAGTAGTAATAATTATAAACTTTAGGAATATTGAAATTTAGAAATTATAATAATAGGAATAATGATCAATCGGAGTTGTTATATTCGGAATTTTGAACCAGTCGGAATTATGAAAATCGGTATTTTGAAATTCGTATTTATGACTGACGGAAGAAAGTTATTCGTATTTATGTAGTGTACCCGTCTTGGGCTGTATCTCATGAACCGTGATAGTTAGAACGTTGAAATTTTCACAGATGATGTATTTCTGTTGCCTCTATAACAATAATAAACAGAATGTAATAAATATTTAAAAGCGCTCCCATACAACAAATGTTGTATGTTTTTGTACCATTTATTCGCGAGTCCGACTCGCACCTGACTGGTCTCTTATACATAGTCGTATTATAGATGTCTCAGTTGCAAACAATATGCAGTAAGTAATAACAGCGAACTAAAAGTGCTATATTACCTACAGTTATACAAGAGGTGGGCCACAAGAACTGTGGCTGATAGTAAACTGAATTGTTCTTTTCTCATTATTTAATAAGGTTAAACAATGGAGTATATGATGTTGGACTTTTTTTATATAATTGCACTAATTTCGCTAAATAGAAGACATTATAAACGTCGACATATGTTTCACCTACTCACGAGGCATTCTCAAGACTGTCTCCAAAGAGAACAGCCTGTTCTGTTTGGAGACAGTCTTCTATTTAGCGAAATTAGTGCAATTATATAAAAAAGTCCATTTATCATGGACTTTCGCCAGGTAACGCCTGACTCCATTCAGTATTTAATAAGGTATCTAATGAGAGTCCCAACAGAATCTTGTCAACGTATGCCAGGATCTTAAGGGAAAGGAAGTTGCTGCAGTAATTGTAAATTACAGTAAAAATATAATAATATTTCGCTGTTTCCGTGGCCACGCATAATAGAATTATTGTTCTGTTTGCAATTTTCTGTAACTGTTGTTAATGATGCACGTTTTTGCAACACGAGGTTCAATATTACTGTCGCCATTTCGAAAATTACTCTGCCAAGAACATTTATATTCTTGTAACTTGATAAGCAGTTGTTTTATACTAGCAGTTGTTATTACTGGATTGTAGTGAAGAAAAGCAGGGTTTATTCTTGATCAAGAAATTCATTTTGTTTCAATTTACTCGACGTTGACGTTTAGTAATCATCGTCAAACAATTATACGTCGAATTTCTGACTTAAATTATCATTTAACGAGATAATTATTCTAAATACCCGAATAATTATATACCTGATAGATATTATGAAAAACTTATGCATTGCAGTAACTTGAAAGTATCATTAAAATATTCACATATAGTTTATGATTTAATTAAATAATTAAACCAGTTGGTGCATGCGGCTGGTGCGTGTACTTTTCATGTTCGGAATTTCCGCGGAAACACATCACCCCGGGCTGAAAATTGTAACATTAATACCGATTTGCTCTATGGTGTGCGGTCTTTTAAATGCCAAACATCGTCCTAAACGCCATAGTTTTATGATACGATAGGCTTTTTACTTAGTCACTTTTACTTTTTACTTTACGGCCACTTTTACGCACTTCGCCGTCCTGCTCCAGAGGGATAGCAGGATGACTAACACCCGTATTCAAAAACGACACTATGAGGCGTGCGAACGCTATGCGATGTAAAATCAATACGTTTTGACATGCCCAGACGTCCCCTGGACTTCTCACTAAACCACGATGTTCCTCCGTCGCGTCGAATCAGCCGGAAAGGATATGCTACGGCGACCGCCAGGGCTTTCGGGGGGCCTGACTCGCAGCCTCTTCTCTGTGCTCTGAATCGACTTTCGGGGAGCCATACTCGCAGCCTATTCTCTGTGCTCTGAATTGACTTTCAAGGGGCCCGACTCGCAGCCTCTTCTATGTGCTCTGAATCGACTTTCGGGGGGCCAGACTCGCAACCTCTTCTCTGTGCTCTGAATCGACTTTCGGGGGGCCAGACTTGCAGCCTCTTCTCTGTGCTCTGAATTGACTTTCGCGGGGCCAGACTCGCAGCCTCTTCTATGTGCTATGAATCGACTTTCGGGGGGCCAGACTCGCAGCCTCTTCTCTGTGCTCTGAATCGACGGCCCTAAAATACATAAGGAGGCGTTGTGTTATATGTTATATTAATAGATATGTAACATTATGTTATGTAATATTAATAGATATTTAATAATAATATTAGGATATATTTACTAATTGCGACATGTAGGCAGCTATACATAAAATATTTATGTTAGATCGTTCCAATATCATGTGATATGTATTAATATTATACATGCTAACAAAAAACACTTGCACACCCGTTTCACTTTTATTTAATTTACAGGATTTAACCTGACCGGTTTCGCTTTATAGCATTGTCAAAGGTTTTTTTTTTAATATTGGTGTAAGTCGTGGACGACGTCTAGCGATTGTGGGCCAGTCTCATAGCACACAATACTATAGAGAGTGGCCCTCAACTTGACGACCTACTGATGTGCCTCTTCACACTCCGCTTAAAGAACCCAGAGTTATATGTGGGAGGAAACACGTGCACAGGCAGGGCGTTCCAGGCCCACTATCGTTCGGCAGAGAAACGAACGTTTAAAACGTTCGGTTCTCGCGAACATGCTATCCACAGTGTGGGCAGTGGCATCTCTGCCCGGCACGCGTTGTTCGGGATCGGAAGGACAGAGGGTGGGATCAGATTGAAGAGCTCTTCAGAACACTCGTTTGGCGCTGAGCTAGCGGCTCAAGGCTTCCCGCTACCTCCGGACAATCTATAATACGGATAGCCCGTCGCTGCAATAGCGTCGAGAGCGTCCAGCAAATACTTCGCGGAGCCGTCCAGAGGTGAGAGCAGTATTTGACGCAGGGTCTAATCTGCGTCTTGTACAGCAGACACCTCTGGTGCGGTGTAAAGAATTGCTTTACCTTATTCAGTATTCCTAGTTTCCGCGAAGCTAGCCCTATAC